>OZ038501.1:35507538-35567538 GCA_964036315.1 Acanthosepion esculentum
TGATCTCACAAAGGTCAGATTTATCACAGCTGTATCAACGTTTCTTCTTGAAATAGAAATAACAGGCGCATACGTCCTTTATACATAAATGTATTTATTATTAATTATTTGGATGTAAGTAATCGTTAAAAAGAGAAAATCTTTTCTTTAAGACAATGCGGGATTACGGTCATATCTTGTTGAAAAACTGGTTCTCGTATGATCATCGAATTTAAGCAAGGTAAAGCCGAGTCATGACCTAGATGTGAGACCGCGAGGGAAAACAAGGTGCTGTAAGATAGGACGCGCGGGCACTATCATGGCTTTACGGCTATATTACACTGAATCACCGATTCTCGGACGATCATCGATCGAAGTTAAGCAACGTTAAACCTAGACAATACCTACATGGGTGACCACTTGGGTATGCCAGGTGTTGTAAGATTGGACGTGCAGGCAGTATCATAGTCTTACGGCCATACCACATTAAAACACCGATTCATGTACGATTACCGAAGTTAAGCAACGTCAAGACTTGTCAGTACTTAGATGGGTGACCGCTTGGGAAAGCCATGTGATGTAAGCTTAGACGTGCGGGCAGTATAATGGTCTTTCGGCCATATCATGTTGAAACATCGGTACTCGTATGATCACCGAAGTTAAGCAACGTCTAGCCTGATCAGTACCTAGATGGGTGTCCGCTTGGAAATACCAGGTGTTGTAAGCTTGGCCGTACGGGCTCTATAATGATTTTACGGCCATATCACGTTGAAACATCGGTTCTCGGTTCTTAGATATGCGGGTGGTGTAATGTATAACGGCTCCGAATTGGAAATCGGAGAGCCGAGTTCCAGTTTCACTCAGGTTCGTTATCTTCACTTACGCGCAAATACCTTTCGTTAAGGTATGAGACGAATTTTTCTCCACCCACCAGCTATGAGTTAATTAGTAGCACTTGTATCATGAAATCATCACCCCTAAATTCTTATAATCTAAAAAAAAAATCTGGCTTTAAATAACCTTTGACAAGCCGAGACAATACCAAGTGTTGTCCAATAAAATACATTATGGAAGGAACACGGTTTCTTTTTTAAAAACCAGCATAATTTGATCCTAAGTATTACCGTAATTCCCCATGTATAATACGCGTATTTTTCTAAAAAAAATAATAAGCAAAATCATGGGTGCGTTTTATGCATAGCTACAAAAAATATTTTTAAAATTTGCCGTAAAATAAAATTAGAATTATCATAAAAATAAATTAGAATAATATTATTCCATGTTTAAAACCATTTTTAAATAAGAATAGGAAACGCTGGCCGTGATGAAATTGGAGCGGTACAATTTATTAGGTTTGATTACCAAACAAGGGGTGCATATTATGCATGAGTAGAAGCCTTTTCCCACACTTTCAGCACAACTTTAGGGGTGCGTATTAGGGATGAAGGCGTATTATACATGGGGAATTACGTTATTTTATCTGATGATTTTTCATTACATATAAAAGGCTAAAATACTCGGAAAATAAATACGTATATCACCGCTATGAATTTGAAATCAACCAAGACAGAACCAACATTGAATGGTAAGGAAACTCTGTTTAAAATTAGATTTTCATCTCTTTTATTCAGGTGTTTGAAAAGAAATTACGTGTCCCAGCGCTATGAATAATTAGTCAACCAAGGCAGAACCAACGTTGAATGGTGGGAAAACTGCGAGGAAAACCTAAATGCTCCAGTTTCAATTAGTATTCCCACAGATGAAAACAAAGAAAAAGAATAAATGTCATATTAATCGCAATCCGTCACTACAATTTAAAACATCATTATTAATTGCATAAGTACCAGTTTCTAGGCATTGACAAAAAATATCAGCAGATATCATTTGAAATATACATTATGCTTGTAAAATATCGAAAACATTATCTTTCTCTAAATTTTCTTGATTATGTTCAATACATAATGATTATTGAAACAAAATAAAAATAGAATGTCCCTTGTCTTCATTCGATAAATTAAAACAATTACAGGATACGATCGATAAATTGTCGTCTAAATTACACAAAAATGGATTGAGTGGCACTTGTATTGGGTGAATATTAGTAAAACAAATTCAATTATATATATATATATATATATATATATATATATATATATATATATATATATATATATATACATTTAAGATGGAATTGTATGGGAATTGTACTCCATTCGTTCTCATTAAAAAATATCGTCCAGTCGCCAGTAACTTACAATCGTCTGATGAGATGAATTTGAGATGCATTGAAACCACTGCATTTGTGTAGCGATTTTGAGATGTTTTGATGTAATATCCTAATATATATATATATATATATATATATATATATATATATATATATATATATATATGTATATATGTATAAAAAAATCATGCTTGAAAATGTGATCTGAAGAACCAGGAAAAAATACATTCCTGGGGAAATAAAATATAATCAATGGACCCTTAAGTTTGTCTGTTTTCTAATTTTAATTAAATTATATATATATATATATATATATATATATATATATATATATATATATATATATATATATATATAAGTTAGGAAACCTGTCGATTCCGGAATCGGCTGATCTCCTAATTTTCTTAATTTAAATATCTATATATATTTTTTTATATGTAAAATTTTTATTTTTCAAACATGCATTGATCATTTTTTAATACTAAAGTTTCCTGGTCTTATTCAACTCTAACCATTAACATTTTCAGTATTATATACGTATTTTTTTAAGCATTTCGACCCAAACAAGGAGGGAGTGCCACTAGTGCGCAAGCGGCTACAAAGAGTGAAAGTAAGGGAAAAGACTGAGTATGGGGGGATTGAGAGAAGGATCAAAAGAAGAACGAGAAGAATAAGAAGAACGGGGATCAAGGCATCGGAAGATGTCGATTGACATTACATTCAAATTTTCGAAGATTATAGTTATAGGAAAGAAAGTAAGCGGAAGGGAGTTCCACCCTCGGGAAGTGCGGAAGAAGAAGCTGTTGGAGAAGAAGAGGCGGTTACATTTAACTGTTTCGACAGTAAAAGTGTGGGACCGAGATACCAAGAAAGTAGTAAATTCATGCGGCCGGGGCACCAATGCAAATACCTCGTCAGAGCAGATGGCCATGAAATTATTTATAGAAACGACAGAAGGAAGCCACATTACGTCAGTGAGAAAGTGACTGGAGTCGAGATTCAGGAGCGATCACATTGCATATCTGTCTGGATTTTGTCTCGGACCTCGAGATGAATATCGGGGGTACCAGACCATATATGGCAACAATATTCCAGGCATGGACGAATAGTAGATTTGGAGATGTGAAGGATGGGCTCAGACGAGAAAAAAAACCTTCTAGCACGACACAGAGAACCAGCTTTCCTTGAGGTAGATGCAACTATTGATTCAATGTGATGTAATTGTTCCACCTCAGGTTAGTGGAAAACGTGAGACCAAGCAGGCGAAGTGAGGCGCTCACTTGGAGTTGATCATCAACCATGCTGATAGGAGGCAAGGAAGTTTCACTATGGTGAGTAAATGACAGCAGTTTCTTTTTGGAGGCATTAAAATTTACGAGCCATTTCCTGCCCCAGTCAACCACAGATTGGAAGTCCTTTTCGAGACCAACGACCAGGTTAACTTTGTCAGCAATACCGGGTTCACTATTGAGACAGGAGTAAATGGTAGTGTCATCCGCGTAGATGACGCCTACTTGAGAACTGATGACGTCAGAAAGATCATTAATGAAGATCACAAACAGTGTAGGACGAAGGACAGAGCCTTGAGGAACACCAGCGTTCGCATGGAAGGAACCGCAAGAGAAGCCGTTCAGGACAACCTTCATTTCACGGTTAGACAGGAATGACTGGATTAAATCAAATAATTGTCCTGGAAGACCGTATCCCTGAAGCTTACGTAGAAGGCCAGCAAGCCAAACCCTGTCAAACACAACAGCTCGAGCTTCGCCGTTATTATCAAGAGTCTGGTATACATATTCAGTTATGACCGTAAGTCCATCAGTGGTAAACCGAGAAAATCGGAAACCATGTCTTTTGTCAGAGAGCAGAGATGCTGAAATACTTCGGCATTGATTAAAGAGTCAAATATTTTTCCGATGTGTGGTAGGAGACTGATGGGATTGTAATTAGGTGGGTCAAAAGGGTTTCCAGAGTTCTTAAAGACCGGGACGACAGAGGAGGATTTCCAAAAGGCTGGGAAGCAAAAATCGGTGAGGCAATAGCTGCATAGTTTGGAGATAACAGGATCCAGCTAAGGGGCACATTTCTTTAGGACTACGGCTGGTATCACGTCACGACTACTCGCTTTATGAGAGTCTAATTTAGAGATGATGTCTAATACTATCGATGGGGTTGTGCACATTTCACTCAGTATTGCCTCAGTTCCAGAGAGAAAATCAGGTGTGGGTACTTTGGATGAGCTGTGTTTTCAGTTGGAGGAGAATTTCCGAGCAAAGCATTCAGCCTTATCAGCTGAGGGTGTTAGGACTTCGAATTAATTGAATACAGGAGAGATTGAGGATTTGCTGTAGTTCGGCACACACTTTCAAGGCCGCTAATAATTTTTAGATCCAAACTTGTGAGATGCAATACGTTGTTTCATCCTATCAGCAAACATTGAGGACACGCTTTCACTCATTAGTAGAGACAAAGAGACGTCTGTTGCAATCAGACATGTTGCTCCTGTATAGACGAAAGAACGGATTCCTATGTGCTATAGCGACAGGGTAAGCAAGTGAGAACCAAGGGGATAATCGCGATTTAACTTGGTATTTTCCTGCTGGGATGAAAGCCTCGATGCCGGCGTTTACGCAGGAGAACTCAGGCGCACTTTTTTGTACGGGGTGATTAAAAACCACATCCCAAGGAACGTCGCAAAGGAAAACACGGAACGCACGGTCTGCGCGTTGATAATAGAAAGATATTCTGTTAGTAAGAATTTCATGGCTGGAGGGGGAGTGGAAGGATATGTTAACAGACACCACTGCGTGATCAGAGTTGCCAAGAGGGCAGAGCTGTGTAGCACGACAAGAACCAGGATTGAGGCAAAACAGAGATCGATAACGGGTAACTGGAGAAACGCGTAGAAAAGTCAACTACTTGTGTGAGGGATTGAGTGATTGATAAGTTAAGGGTTTGGATGCCAGTGGGGTGAGTTAGAGAGTGTTTAAGCCACGTGGTGTGTTGGGTGTTAAATTCACCACACACGAATATGTTTGCAAACGGATGTTGAGAGATGACTTTGACTATATTATCAGAAATGCTATCGAGAACACAACAGCCTTGATATGAAGAGGAACAGTAGTGAAAGAAGAGATAGCATACAAAATTGAGGGGGAGATAGACACATATACGAATGGTCTGGAGATTCCAAAGAGAGTTCTCTAGCCAGCGGGAGATGATCGCGGACATAAACTCTCAGGCCATGCATGTGGATTTTAGAGTTCCTTTCTAAGGAGAGGAATCGAGAAATTAGAGGAAGGAATTGACGAGTAAGAGTTAGGCGCAGAGAGCTAGTATATCAGGAGACTTATCAAAGAGGAAGTGTTCTACACTGCAGAAGTTGGTACGAATACCACGGATGTTATATATATATATATATATATATATATATATATATATATATATATATATATATATATGGTAAATGTCCCATAGTGTTTTATAAACCGTGAAACGACATGAAAGAACTTCATTTCATTAATCCCTATAATATTCTACAATTTCTTAAAGACATCAAATTATATTCCAAAATATAACTTCAACAAAACTACAGCATAAAACACGCACGTTACCGCCTCTAGTAATCATGTCCACACAAATATTTATATGTACAAACGCTGTGTATCATCTACCATGTATTCAATTGTGAAAGCAGAACAATATCTATCATATTTTTATTACTTCAAAGCTTACAAGAAATCTAAATTTCGGCATTAAATGAACCATGAGGAGTTGATATGCCGTTAATTAAACAAAAGAAAAGAAAAGAAAAAAAAAGAAGATAATAGGTAATATAATTCATGGAATGAACTTCCGTATTTCCTAGTTTTAGAATCTTAGGTAAAAAATCTTGGGTTGTTGAGAAATCTGTAAATTACCTAGAATTATTCGACGTAAAGCTCAACGGAATCGGTGCGATTTTTATAACCAGAACAAAAAGTTGCACAAATGTTCTACATTCATTTTATTCGGAGCAAGGAGCAAGTTATTTTTGTTTTTGTTGTTAGCGCTTGCCACTAAAAATGTATATGTAAAAATATTGCCATGTATTTTTGGCTCAGACATTCTGAGGCTGACTTTAAGGTCAGAAGGAAGACAAAATAGGGATGTCGATTTTGATTGGCTCAGCCGAACGTGGGGATTAGTTATAGATTAAGGTTCTAGGGAAGTTGCTGTTCGGAGGTCAGGTTAACAAGACGTGTTAGATTGCCTTTGTGTAAACCCCCTTCTCCCCAGTGGGGAAGGGTCTTTCGAAAATTGACTGCTATACCTCAAAGTTTTTCGTGTTTGAAAGCGGCTCCCTGTGTAGTAATTCTCACTTGAGAAAGTGTACCCGTCGACGTGGTTAATAAAATAATAGTTAAGTTAAATGTTCTCTTTGTTGATACTTTTCGTCTCTGAACCCAAAGAACATTTCGTGACAAAAACCAAGAGAAGGAGACGACTGAACTAAGATGACCAGCGATCACCGGCCAGATGATATCAACCAACACCACCCTCCCAAGGAAGTATGTACATATATGACTATTTGGTGCGCAGAGTCCAGCTCCTTCCAACAAGGGAGGGTGCTAGAAAACCATGGTTACAACACAACGCCGAAAGGTTGAACCGAATTTTCTAGAACGCTTAACCGATGCAGACACAAGAGAATAAAAAAAAGTGGTAATCAAGATATGAAAACGAACAATAAACAAGCTCCGAGTACTTTTTTATATGCATGTTGAAGAGATCATATGACTGAGGCCCAATGAAAACAAATATTGTAATGAGCACGCCTTGCATACACAAAATTGTAGATGGTATTTTAAAATAAATAGTTGAAATAAAATTCATAAATAAATCTTTTTTTTGATAGTTGGGAAAGGAGTGTTAAATATAAAGTTCTTGAAATAAAATTCGTAAATGAATTTTTGTAAGGAATGTTAAAAAAGATTTAGACCTATTAGTTTTAGTGGCAGTGTATTTTGGCCCAGACCTTCTGAAGCTGACCTTTAAGGTCAGATGGTAGACAAAATAGGCATGTCGATTTTGAACGGCTGACAAGAACGTGTAAAAGAGTTATAGATTAAGATTTTAGGGAAGTTGCTGTTCGGACATCAGGCAAAAAAGACGAGTTAGATTGCGTTTGTGGAAACACCCTACCCCCAGACGGGAAGGGTCTTTCGAGTGTTGGTTTTTATACGTCAAAAGAAGAAGATGTACACGTCGACGTGGCAAATAATATAATAGTTAAAGTAAATGTTCTTTTTGTTGCTGCTTTTCATCTCTAAACCTAAAGAACATTTCGTGACACCGATCAAGAGAAGAAGAGGATTGAACTAAAATGACCAGCGATCATCGACCAGTCGAGATGAGGCCAACCAACACCCGTCCCCGCCCAAGGAAGTATATACAACTTGGAGGATAATACCTGGATTTATGTCTTCCCCAAGGTTACTTGCGCGTAAGTGACTATAAAGAACCCAACTGAAATTGGAACTCTGCTCCCCGATAAACAATTCAGAGACTTTATCCATTACACCACCTGCACATCCAAGCTTTCAGTACCTCATATTTCCAAAGAGTCACCCATCTAGGTACTGAGCAGGCCCGTCGTTGCTTAATGTTGTGGATTCCGGGATGAAATCCGATATCAATAAATAACAAACGCCAGGAATAGATAAGGGAAATAAATGTATTAACGTAATAATACAAACTGGTAATACGGGTTAGTAGATCCAGGAATGCGGGTTAGTAGCAATAATATATATACAGTCTTGGTATTGAAGTATCGCGGTATGACTCCTTACTGAGCCTAGGTGCTCGTGACGGTGACTCTTATGCTACCCTCTTCTATTACTACTCTTATACTACAGATTGTCCGGGTATTCACTGGTAGTAATATATGTATACCTCGGGCGAGTCCATCTGTGTGAAAAGTGGAGACCCCTTATCACTTAACTCCGGTGATTTCGGACAGTTACACTTGTAAGTTTAAGCATTGACATTTTGTAGCAATTGCGTTCGAAATATTTAGATTTCGGCATTAAATGACCCACAGTTTTTGATAAACCGCGAAACGATCTTAACTAAACTACATGAAAGGACTTTTTCAGGACATTGATCTATAAAATATCCTACAATTTCTTAAAGGCATCAAACTGTATTGCAAAATATAACTTCAACATAAAACAAATATAAATGCGTCTAGTACAAAATCTGAGTATCATCTACCATGTATTCAATTGTGAAAATAGAATAACTTTTATTTTTATTACTTCAAAGCTCATAAGAAAATTAGATTTCGGCATTAAATGACCCATGAGGAGTTGATATGCCGTTAAACAAACACAACAAAACAAACGAAAAAATAAAAGAAAAAAAGAAGATAATAGTTAATATAATTCATGGAATGAACTTCCGTATTTCCTAGTTTTAGAATCTTAGGTAAAAAAAAAAAATCTTGGTTCGTTGAGAAATCTGCAATTTTTCCAGCAATTATTTGACGTAAAGCTCAACGTAATCGGTGCGATTTTTATAAGCAGAACAAAAAGTTGCACAAATGTTCTACATTCATTTTCTTCGGAGCAAGGAGCGAGTTCTTTTTTGTTTTGGATGTTAGCGCTTGATAGTAAAGAATGTATAAAAAAATACTACCAGCCAAAAAAAAAAAGAAAAAAAATTCTCACATTTTTTGCTAATCCGCATAGAATGCAAATCGCAAATATACAGAATAAATATGAAATAAGGATGCATTTGGCCAAGTACGGATTGAAATGAGTTTTTCATATCAAGAGGAGAGTGCTTTCATGAACTGGAAAAGTCTAGGAACTCGAATAATTATTCGATATGAGAGCACTTCCTCGGAGAACTTGACACGGTGTTATAAAGTTTTACACAAATATGATTCTAAGGCTTAGATAAAAGATATTTCGTTTTTTTTTTACGTATTATTAACCCTTTGCATGTAATAAAGGCAGAAACTATGTTTGAAGTTTGTACGAATTTGTTTTTGGAGATAATAATAGCACAATGAGACAATGTTTACTAATTAAACCATAGGTGGGAGGAAAGATGTAGATTCATACAATTCCCAAATCTAAATTTGCGCGTAAGTGGCTATAACGAACCCAACTGGAATTGGAACTCTGCTCTCCGATAAACAATTCAGAGCAATTATCCATTACATCGCCTGCTCTTTCAAGCTTGCAGCACCTCGTATTTCCAACTAGTCACCCATCTAGGTATTATTGAGCAGGCCCAACGTTGCTTAACTTCTGTGATTTCAGACATTTATTCCTGTAAGCTTTAAGCTTTGACATTTTATAGTAGCGAGGGGTTTTCTTCTTAAAAATGTATATTAAACATTGTATATAATCCTTTCAATAAATCTTTTCTATAAAACATTTTCATGGCAATTGCGCTGATGAACTTTCCTCTAAATTACTTGACTGGCACATGCTGGGTAGGGCTTATAATTTCTCAGTTGCGTCTCTATCTTCGGGCAGAGCGCGACTCAGATGTGTCTCTTTTCCGCGGACGGAGACGCAGCTGAGGAAAATAGATACTGCGAGGTGCCCGGTGCAGGTGAAAGCTGCCCGAGGCTGCATCCCATATTTCACTAGAGAAGTGGGATCAGTAAGTCGCTATCGAGGCCAGCGCAACCGACTGTTGCTGGGACTGGCAATTTTTGTCCTTGGTCCTGGTGTACGCTCTTGGATTCCCAACAGTAAACCCGACATTGTATCACATCACGTCTCAGTGGAGAGACGAGCTAAATATTACTTTCCTCTAAGTTACTTAGACTTTATGAATTTAAACGCAGTACTAGATTGGCAACAAGGTCTCATCATTTGACTATGGAATTATATAGATATAACCGTAAGTTCTTTGCTAAAAGTTTCCTCTCACTTAATCCTTGAGGTGGAAATCAATTCGGGCTTCTTGCTTTCCAACCAAGTTTGATCTTCAAAATTTTAAATGGAATGTCAATCGCTATCTTCAGTCTTTTTGATTCCTGTTCGTTTATTGTTCTCTCTCTTTAACAAGGTTTTTTTTCTTTTTCTTATTCTTTCACACCCGTTATCCCCTTATGTAACGCAGTATTGGCCTCATTGATTTGCGTGGGGTGAATTGATAACAAACAAAAAATAATTGCTTAAACATCATCGAAATCTTGTGAATTATTTCTTTATTTCTTTATCGCTAATGTTTGCGTCAGTGTCGTGCCTCTGCGAGAGAAAACTTCGTAACAATATCGGAGCCCGCATTTAATCGATATTTACAAACATTTCAGCGTAAAAGATAAGATAAAAATCATTAAGATTTATTCACAGGTAAAAACAGCTATTATTAAATTATACTAATTATGTCGACATTTTTTTGAAAGATAACGGAAATATATATTTGTTTCATCCTGTTCATATATACATACATACACACACACACACACACACACATATATATATATATATATATATATATATATATATTGCTCATTTCCTAAGTCTGTGCATACCTATCTATCTACTCTGCTAATGTATGTATGTATGTATGTATCTATCTATGTATCTCAGTTTGTTCATATCTATCTATCTATCTATCTATCTATCTATCTATCTATCTATCCCAGTCTGTTCATATCTATCTATCTATCTATCTATCTATCCCAGTCTGTTCATATCTATCTATCTATCTATCTATCCCAGTCTGTTCATATCTATCTATCTATCTATCCCAGTCTGTTCATATCTATCTATCTATCTATCTATCTATCTATCTATCTATCTATCCCAGTCTGTTCATATCTATCTATCTATCTATCTATCTATCTATCTATCTATCCCAGTCTGTTCATATCTATCTATCTATCTATCCCAGTCTGTTCATATCTATCTATCTATCCCAGTCTGTTCATATCTATCTATCTATCTATCTATCTATCTATCTATCTATCTATCTATCTATCCCAGTCTGTTCATATCTATCTATCTATCTATCTATCTATCTATCCCAGTCTGTTCATATCTATCTATCTATCTATCCCAGTCTGTTCATATCTATCTATCTATCTATCTATCTATCTATCTATCTATCTATCTATCCCAGTCTGTTCATATCTATCTATCTATCTATCTATCTATCTATCTATCTATCTATCTATCTATCTATCTATCTATCCCAGTCTGTTCATATCTATCTATCTATCTATCTATCTATCTATCTATCTATCTATCTATCCCAGTCTGTTCATATCTATCTATCTATCTATCTATCTATCTATCTATCTATCTATCTATCTATCCCAGTCTGTTCATATCTATCTATCTATCTATCTATCTATCTATCTATCTATCTATCTATCTATCTATCTATCTATCCCAGTCTGTTCATATCTATCTATCTATCTATCTATCTATCTATCTATCTATCTATCTATCTATCCCAGTCTGTTCATATCTATCTATCTATCTATCTATCTATCCCAGTCTGTTCATATCTATCTATCTATCTATCTATCCCAGTCTGTTCATATCTATCTATCTATCTATCTATCTATCTATCTATCTATCTATCTATCTATCTATCTATCTATGCGCTTATGCGTGTATTTGTTATAAAACAATGGCGGCCAAGTTAATTTCGCCTTGTAGCGAGCAGAGGAGGTAAGATTTTCCTGAGAGGCTTGTTTTTTGGGTTCTGGTATCGTATTACGTTAACTTTAGAAAGCTAAACGCTTTGTTGTTGCTTGAGATAGTTGCGTTTTTTTTTTACTCTACAAGCATCAGTAGGTATTTGTTCAAAGCCAGATCAAATGTCATCATTATCATCATTCACATGACCGATTATGGCAATAGGGCAATGCATCTGGCCAGCTCTCTCCATATTTGGGTTACATATCAATATCTTAATCTCTACAAAGGATCTTCCAGTTCACACAGTGACGCTGTTAGCCCATTCTTTCCTCTGTCTAACTATTCTTCCTCTATGGAAGATGTTACCTTGTAAAATGGCAAGCTTAAAGGTAGATGTTTACTAATCTTCGAAGTCGCATGCACACTTCACTTCGAGAATTAGTACAATACAATTTTACACTCCTCACAGATGACCTTGTGCCAAACTAAAGTAAACCACGTATATGCTTTTACATATGTGCGCGTGCGCAGGAGAGGTCCAACCAATGACGAAATGGAAAATCTCCTAAGTAACTTGTTTCATCCCGAGAGGTTATCTGGTAGTTTTAGACATTTACTTTTCACGTCGAAGTAAGGCGATAAAGCTGCTAAGACGCAAGTGGGTTACTGAGTGTGAAAGAAACCGAGAAAATGTTAGTTAGAAGCGAGAGTAAGAGATGGAGAGAGAGAGAGAGAGAGAGAGAGAGAGAGAGAGAGAGAGGAAGAACAAAGAAGAGAGGGAGGAGGTATAGAACATATGTTTATTTCTAGCAATTTCAGCTGTGAAATTGTCAGACCTAACTGCCAATCGAGTACTACGCTTAAATTCGGGAAGTTGAGATACGAAAGTGTTAAGCGCATCAGAACAATTAATATATATATATATATATATATATATATATATATAAAGGATATATATATATATATATATGCAAAGACACCAGTTGGAAAGGAAAACACATGACAGCTTAACCCTGTCATTATATTGCATTATATTGCATGTGTCTGCCAAGAGACGTGTACTGGCGGATATTGACTGTGGTCCGGAGAGGTTAAACTCCGCGATAATAACACATGAGGAATGTCGTTCGGAGTTTCCGTGGCAAGTCTTTTGCACCGTTACTTTTTTATCGACAGATCCAAAAAGTGCGGATGGTCCGACACAATCCTTCATCACTTGAAACAAATCATTGTGTTGGTTTTCTGACAACTACATCTAACTGGGTGCCACACGTATCTGTCTACTGCGAAAAACTCTACAAAACAACATCAACTTCATCTTGGCACTTGGAATGTATGAACTCTCTAGGACAACAACTCAGTACCAGAAAGAAAAACAGTTCTGGTCGCATTTGAGCTAAAGAAGTACAACATTGAAATGCACTAAGAAATAACCATCAGTCGACTACATGAAACACGAAAGCAAAATAAGGCAGCTAACAGTGTTCCTGCTGCACTTGGATACAATACCTTCTCCTGTACTGTTTGTGGTCTTTTGTGCAATTCTCGAGTCGGTCTCAAACGTCAGTTCGTCATAGGCATGCAGATAATTAGTTCGTTGTCGTCGGAACCTCATACGTCGAACTAGACGGGAGAGTCCATCATATATATTCTCATTACTTGTGTAGCTAGAGTTTTAACTTAGCTGGTCTCATTCAACTTTCGATTGTTTTTTATTTCTGTCTGTATTGTTTGTAATGATATCACATTGTAATAACAGTAGCTTCTTAATGAAAAGAGATATTTTGTATGATCCTGGACGTAAATTAACTGTAGTGGATTCCGTAATCAGCGCAATTTCCATAGCACCCACATACATAACAAACTTCTCATACACACACACACACACACACACACACACATATATATATATATATATATATATATATGTTACAAAACAAAATCCCAAAATGACCTAACAGAGGATAGATCTATTTCAACCGACGAAAATTACGTCAGTCTTATTCAACCTCAGTGTTCGTGTCGGAATTAGAAATTTAACCTTGACAACCGTCGAAAAATTGATACAGAATTTATCCATTTCGATGTTTCAGTCAGACGAAACGCCCGAGATGGCGGATGAGGGGATGTATTGGCCTTAAACGGAAGAGGATTTATAAAATTAAACCCGGATATTAACCTTA
Organism: Acanthosepion esculentum; assembly: GCA_964036315.1. Taxonomy (NCBI): domain Eukaryota; kingdom Metazoa; phylum Mollusca; class Cephalopoda; order Sepiida; family Sepiidae; genus Acanthosepion; species Acanthosepion esculentum. The sequence continues at coordinate 35,521,584 of OZ038501.1, forward strand.
GGACATTAGGGGTATATGAAGAATAAGGTGCTAATTTGAAACTAAAAGAGGGCCGAAAAATGAGTTTTATAAAAAAATATATATATACATAAATATAAGGTTAGTTTCCAAATTAAAAATACTCTTCAAACGATAAATTATTTTAAAAAATAAGATATATTTAAAAGATTAAAAATAAGTCATATTTAGATAATTTATATCTAAATTATTAAAAAAAGAATATATTTAAAAATAAATAAGATAAAATAAATTATACATTTTTAACTTTAAAGGTAAGTAAAATCAAGTTATATTAAAAAACAAACATTACAATGTTAAACATTAGAAAATTTCAAAATTAAGATTAAATTTAAATTAAAAAAATTATATTTGGTTCTGTTATAATAAATAGATTGAGGTCTTTTTTTATCAGTTTTAATATTTTATATTACTAGAATTCGCTTTGATTATATAACATATATATATATATATATATATGTTTTCTTAAATAATATGGATAGGTTTAGTATACCATTTAAAAAAAAAATTAATCTTTGTTTTTTTGTTTTGTATTATCGGTAAATTTTTCAAATTTCTTATGAATTTTATTTTATATAATTTTTTCCCGAGTACATTTGAATTTTGCAACATTCGTTCTCAAGGATTGTTCTGTGTGTAGTTACACAACTGGTTTTAAATTCCGGCGTTTCTCCATTTAATTCATAATAAAAAATTTACTTGATTGGGGTAAAATGATTAAAAGGAAAATAAGCAGACATCAGCCTTCGTGCCAGGAAAAAACGGAGTGTCAAAAGGATGGTTTTTCCATTGACACCGCTATTATTTTAACTACCTTCATTTTTCGGTAATATTATGTTAAAAAGCGATAATTAGAATTGTAATAAAACCTAAATATATGGAAGTGATTTTGTACATTTTGTTTTATTCCTGAGAATTGACAACAAAAATAATAAACATTTATTTGTTAGATTGTTTATTTACTCTAATTATTATTCAGAGGACAAAACCCGTCTGCTTAGATAAGTTTTCATTTTGTCTTTATTTAAGACAAGGAAAGCCTTGATAAAGTCCCTCAGAGCACAAAACGCGTCGGCTAAGATAAGTTTTCCTTTTGTCTTTATTCATATTGTCCTTTTACCTATATACTATATCTGAAATCTTTTACATAATTATTTCTCCCTAAATTGTAAAAGGACAGCTATTGCATTGTATTAGTTTAAATGGTATTAGTTTTTATAATGTTGTAAATCTAAAATTATCCTCCACATGGCCCTGTGGGTGAATCCAGTGACTTGACCCAATTGTGATTTCAATACCTTGCTACTGCAGAGGTGAACAAAAACTTGGAGAGTTGAGTTTAAGGCAGATATAGCTGAAACATCCGGAAGAGGCATGGCACGTGGAACTAGAACTATGTACCCCCCCCCCCGATGGGCGAAATAAATGGTTCAGTTTGAAATTCCAAAGATCTGAAGCAGACCGGAGCGCACTGTAGCCGAAACGTCGTGAATATTGCAACAAAGATGATGACAGCAGTTAGATCAACGTAAATAGTGTAAATAAATTACAATACTTCAGAAATATAGAAAATTATTGGTGTAAATAAACAATCTAATTAATAAATGAGTGTAATATTTTTGTTGTAAATTGTCAAGAAAAATTCACTTTCATCGTATGTTTACGTTTTACTATAATTCTAATTATCGCTTTTTTAAAAGAGGAGTCGAGTAGTAAAGATAGTTAAAATTATAACGGTATTAATGAAAAAAGCGTCCTTTTGACACTAAAGTTTGCCTAAATGTATCCAGTAACAAATCGCTTAATTTATTATACAGGATGGGATGGGAAAATGCGTTTTTTTTCTGTTTTTTTTTTTTTTTTTGTCAACTGCACAGTATAATTGGACGAGTTTGGGCATTGTCAGTGAGAAAAAGAACACCATAACGCAATTCAATCCGCCAGAAATTTGGAAAAGGCAGACTGTATTACTTAGCATTTGCGCCAGAAGCTCTAATACGAACATTTCAGTGTGTTTGGGTGCCATTCTGGAATCGACAGATCTCCTAATCGGTGGAGTAATGGATAACGGCTTGGATTGAGGAATCGGAGAGCCGAGTTCGAATTCCAGTCGGATCTATTACATCCACTTACGTGCTAATACTCTTGGGAAAGGTGTGAATCCTCCTCTTCTCCCTCCAACTATGGGTAAATAGCAGGACAGACTGGGTTCTATAGACTTGGATGGCAACTGGTCTAGGAGAAGGACAACTCTGAATTCAAAACCTGCAGAGGGTCGTTTGGGGACCTTGTGGCATTCGCTGCACCTGGTCCCTGCATTCGTCCCTCCAAAAAGTGTGGATGGCCCTACACAAAGCCTTCACCACTATAATCAAATCTCATGTGTCGGTGTCGGGCTTTCAGTTTCTGGGAAGTGATCTGCCTGACCCTCATACGTCGAGTTCGACGGGAGAGTCACTCATATATATATATATATATATATATATATATGTCAAGTATGTGGGGCAGTTCAATTTATATTACATGAATCATTCATACAAAAAGCAGATAGTAAAGTTAATGATATAAATGGCAAGAATCACCTTATACAACTGCAATTTATAAACAGGGATCATAACATTCATCAACGGGTTCGAGGTTAATGTATTTTATTAAAAATTGTTTGCGAGAGTCATTTATATCATTAACTTCACTATCTGCTTTTTGTATGAATGATTCATATAATATATATATATATATATATATATATATATACGCATTAGAAGATCATATATATATATATATATATATATATATATATATATATATATATATATATATATATTAGGATATTACATCGAAAACATGTCAAAATTGCTATACAATTGCAGTCGTGTTTCGATGCGTATCAAATGCGTCTCATCAGGCGATTTTAAATTACAACTGAACGATTCATTTAATGAGAACTAACAGAGTACAATTCCCTTACAATTTCCATCTTATCTGGATACATACATACATACATACATACATACATACATATATATATATATATATATATATATATATATATTTGTTTTACTAATATTCACCCAATACAAGTGCCACTCAATCCATTTTTGTGTAATTTAGACGACAATTTATCGATCGTATCCTGTAATTGTTTTAATTTATCGAATGAAGACAAGGGATATTCTATTTTTATTTTGTTTCAATAATCATTATGTATTAAACATAATCAAGAAAATTTAGAGAAAGATAATGTTTTCGATATTTTACAAGCATAATGTATATTTCAAATGATATCTGCTGATATTTTTTGTCAATGCCTAGAAACTGGTACTTATGCAATTAATAATGATGTTTTAAATTGTAGTGACGGATTGCGATTAATATGACATTTATTCTTTTTCTTTGTTTTCACCTGTGGGAATACTAATTGGAAATGTCATTTCCGATATTTTTTCAAGAAATTACAAACAAACTGGAGCATTCAAACGAATATCCCTATCAACGGTTAATGTTGGCACCTCTTTTTTTTTACCTGGCAATTAGGTTTCACGTTTCAACTTCTCTTCTCCCACCACTTGTTATCTTTCGATTCCAAAACTTCCTACTTGTCTGCAATTCTAACCCTTGCTCACACCCACTCCCTCAACATCATGTAAAGCAGCCCAGGGGCATTCGCTCTGATGAATTCCATAAAACTGCTCTTGGTAACTACAAACTAAAGAACTGAGAGACAAAAATGCTCATTCGAAAACTTTAATTTAATTACATCTGACAGAAACTCGAAAATCTGAACCAGATTTTCCTGAAGGCTTTTTATTGTTTTATTTTTATCTTAATTTCTCGTCGGCAGACCCGGATACGCTGTTTTTTTTTCTTTGTAGAACCTAAGAGAAACTACAGGAAGATGTCAGTTGCCGTGGAGAGACCTGCGTCATTGGTTTAAATAAATGGAGGCTAACATCTTTTCGTCACAACTGCGACCATTTTCTGAACTAGCTTTTACTTTTCAAACTCTGTCTATCTATTATATTTGTCATTTTATCCAAGCAAGGCATTAAAGCCACTAAGACGCAAAAGGATATTGCGTGTGAGAGAATATGAGAAAAATAAACAATATTAAGGAGAGAGAAGTCTAAAAGAACAGGAATTAAGAAGACTGAAGATAAAGATTTACAGTGAATGTGAATTTTTGAAGATCAAATTTGACTGGAAAGAAAAAAACTGGAAGAGAGTAGCACAAAGGAGAAATGCGAGAGGAAAAATTGTTAGCATAGAAATTAGGGTGACATCTCGGGATTTCACCTGTAAGATGAGGTACTGCGCATAAATTCATTAAGTCTCGCTACCAAAGAAGAAACTACTAATCAGAAAAATTACTTTGAAAATATTTATAGAAAAGAGCAAAGAGAGCCTTCCTTTCTATCTATCTATCTATCTATCTCAGTCTGCTCATATCTATCTATTTATCTATCTATCTATCTATCTATCTCAGTCTGATCATATCTATCTATCTCTCTATCTATCTATCTATCTCAGTCTGATCATATCTATCTATCTATCTCTCTATCTCAGTCTGATCATATCTATCTATCTATCTATCTATCTCTCTATCTATCTATCTATATATCTCAGTCTGCTCCTATCTATCTATCTATCTATCTATCTATCTATCTATCTATCTTAGTCTGCTCATATCTATCTATCTAGCTTAGTCTGCCCATATCTATCTATATATCTCAGTCTGCTCATATCTATCTATATATCTCAGTCTGCTCATATCTATCTATATATCTCAGTCTGCTCATATCTATCTATCTATCTATCTATCTATCTATCTATCTATCTCAGTCTGCTCATATCTATCTATATATCTCAGTCTGCTCATATCTATCTATCTATCTATCTATCTATCTATCTCAGTCTGCTCATATCTATCTATCTATCTATCTATCTATCTGTCTGTCTCAGTCTGCTCATATCTATCTAACTATCTATCTATCTCAGTCTGCTCATATCTATCTATCTATCTATCTATCTATCTATCTATCTATCTATCTATCTATCTATCTATCTCAGCCTGCTCATATCTATCTATCTATCTATCTGTCTGTCTGTCTGTCTGTTTCAGTCTGCTCATATCTATCTATCTAACTATCTATCTATCTCAGTCTGCTCATATCTATCTATCTATCTGTCTGTCTCAGTCTGCTCATATTTATCTAACTATCTATCTATCTCAGTCTGCTCATATCTATCTATCTATCTATCTATCTATCTGTCTATCTATCTATCTATCTCAGTCTGCTCATATCTATCTATCTATCTGTCTGTCTCAGTCTGCTCATATCTATCTAACTATCTATCTATCTCAGTCTGCTCATATCTATCTATCTATCTATCTATCTATCTATCTATCTCAGTCTGCTCATATCTATCTATCTATCTATCTATCTATCTATCTATCTCAGCCTGCTCATATCTATCTATCTATCTCAGCCTGCTCATATCTATCTATCTATCTATCTCAGCCTGCTCATATCTATCTATCTATCTATCTCAGCCTGCTCATATCTATCTATCTATCTATCTATCTATCTATCTATCTATCTGTCTGTTTCAGTCTGCTCATATCTATCTATCTATCTATCTATCTATCTATCTATCTATCTATCTATCTATCTAGTCTGCTCATAGCTATCTATCTGAGGAATACAAATGCAATTACTGACAATTTTCTGTCGTAAGACATTAAATATTTGTATAATTAAAGATTCCGATCAATGAAAATTATCGCACAATTACCAGAAATTTGAAAAGCGATGTTTGCAACTCAGCTGTAATAATAATAATAAAAAAAACGAAAAGAAAAAGTAATTAAAAACTAACCGTAAAATAAGTGTCATGCTGAATAGGCCTCATGTGGGTTTTACAAAATCACTCAAGACTATAGCTAAAAGTTTAAAAGCTGAAAAGTAATTCTGCTGTAAATATTGCAGTTAGCAGCAAAAAAAAGATGAAAATTTATATTTAAAAAGCAGCTATAAACAAAGAAAAGAGTACTGAACTGCTATCTATAGATAGATAGATAGATAGATATGAGCAGACTGAGATAGATAGATAGATAGATTGATTCGAATAAACTGAATCAGATAGATAGATAGATAGATAGATAGATTCGAATAAACTGAATCAGATAGATAGATAGATAGATAGATAGATTCGAATAAACTGAATCAGATAGATAGATAGATAGATAGATAGATAGATAGATTCGAATAAACTGAATCAGATAGATAGATAGATAGATAGATAGATTCGAATAAACTGAATCAGATAGATAGATAGATAGATAGATAGATTCGAATAAACTGAATCAGATAGATAGATAGATAGATAGATTCGAATAAACTGAATCAGATAGATAGATAGATAGATAGATAGATAGATTCGAATAAACTGAATCAGATAGATAGATAGATTCGAATAAACTGAATCAGATAGATAGATAGATAGATAGATAGATAGATAGATAGATAGATAGATAGATTCGAATAAACTGAATCAGATAGATAGATAGATAGATAGATAGATTCGAATAAACTGAATTAGATAGATAGATAGATAGATAGATAGATAGATAGATAGATATGAGCAGACTGAGATAGATAGATATATGTCCCCCTGTATGGCAGCGAATGCTGGACAGTATCCTCAAAGATAAAGAAGAGACTTGTAGCAACAGAAAATGTGGCTCTTCAGAAAGATGCTGAATATAACTTGGGCCGAATATATTTTGGGGCACGGAGGGCTTGGAAAATTTGAGAGGCAAAGGAAATCAACTCATAACATATTGGGTGGCAGAACAGGATTTGGGAGAAATAAAAAGAAGACAAAACAAAACTTATTAATAGCTACAGGGGACAGGAAGATGTGGAGAACCATGATCGTCTACATCCTGAAAGGACACGACACAAAGGAAGAAGAATTTTAATAATGCAAACAATTAATTCGAGAATCTCAAATTAGAAACGAGCAAGTCGCAAGAGGAAAAAAAACCCATTGAATATATGAAAAAATATTAGCTTTGTTATAACAAGCCAAGAAAATATATTTTTGGTCTAATTTTAAATAAACAAACAAATATGTCTATCAATTCGCTAATTTTTTGTAATATATATATATATATATATATATATATATATATATATAATCATTTATTTAAATATTATAACAATATGTTATAATATTTAAATAAATGATTATATCTGCTCTACTCTGTATTGAGCACTCTTTAAAGAATAATAATTGTTGGTTATTGGAATTTACTCCGCATATACCAATCCCATACTTGGGTATATATATATATATATATATATATATATATATATATATATATATATTAGGTTGGTGCAAAAATAATGTCGTTTTCTCACATATGTTAGAACGTCAAAAAAACGACATTATTTTTGCACCAACCTAATATATATATATATATCTTTCTGATATGAATTTCGAAAAAAAAATGTTGTTTTCTTTCTACAGAATTCTGAACCATTTTCTTTTGGCAAAATAAGGTTCCAATCGCAAATTGAATTTTGATTTTTAATCTCTGTCTATATTTCTAAGATGAGGTATTGTAACTATTTACACTATTTACATTGTTCGGACTGTTGTCCTCATCTTTGTTGTCATATTCACGACGTTTCGGCCGTTGTACACTCCGGCCTTCTTCAGATGATATACCGTGTAATTTCGCAACGTACACTTTATTTAAGCCATTTATAACAATCTACCGCAGTGAATTAAATAAAGGGTTCGGTTTGAAATTCCAACATATATCATCTGAAGAAGGCCGGACATTACAACGGCCGTGAATATGACAATAAAGATTAGGACAACATTTCGAACAATGTAAATAGTGTAAATGGAATTTTAATCTTCAGAGAATTCCCACGATACTTTGGTTTGGTTGATTTGGTTTTTCGACATATGAACATCTCTATGGGTCATTTAATGCCGAAATTTAAATAAATGGAACACAATTTTATGGCTTCAACTAAATATATAAATAAAATATATTGTTGATCATGTATTATCGATCTTTTTCATATAAATGCTGGTATTTTTATTTATATATTTTATACTTTATAGTGTTTTTGTCTTTTGGGGGAGGGTCACTGTTTGCCCATAGCTGGGACCCTAACAGGTATTACCACCCCAGGTCAGGGCGAACCTTCGGAACAACAGCAATTAAGTGGTGTTTCTCGGCTACTCAAATCCTCCAGTCTCCCGATCAGAGGCCTTGCTGCTGGATGTATTTTACTCAGAATACCCCCTATACTGCAAATCACTTTCATAGGACTGGGTATATAAAAAATGTATACCGCTCGAAAATCCACTGAAACATACAAATGACATAATGTATTTATGTCCAATAAACTCGAATTCGGGGGATCGGTCTTATAGGCACATCTAGCCTTTTATTGCCACTGAAGAATTTACAAGAAAGTTTTTAAAGCCCAAACAGTTTTGAATTCAAAGTGAACCCTACCACGCCTTGCTAATAACCCCCATGCATTTACAAAGGTTGTTTGGGCAAAAGTGAACGATATAGTGTTGGCTAGAATTATACTCAGTACGCCAATACCACATTCTGTAGCGATGGCCAATAAGCCACACGAACTTCCTAAATAAAATAAAAATACTTGAAAATACTTTTAATCAAGCTAAATATTACCTCTGGCTTTACGACAGGTGAATATTCGGACTTTAAAAAAGTGATTTACTCCTACGGCATAAAAATGCACTCGAAGTTTTTAAAAAATCATGGATTTTAGAAATTGCATAAAATATTTTAGAAGACCAGAAAATCTTTTCCTCAAGATAGCGAAAAACAAAACTGGAGTGGTTTGAGTGTTTTCGTAACAGTAGAGAGAAAACGTAAAAGCTTTTTTACATTCCAAACAACATGGCGAACACAAAGACATTCCAGTTTTAAAACAATTCACAATTCCAACTAATTTAAAACGTACACAAACGAAAAGAAAACTTGTAAACATGGTTTTCCCCCAGAAATGTCTACCCACTTTGTTTATAAAAGTATGCCCAGATTTTACTTGAAAGTTAATCATCTTCATGTTAAAGAAACATAATAAAATAAATAAATATTGTTCTGCTAAAGTTAAGAAAGGAAAGTTTTTGATGAATCTGTCGTGGATATACGTGTAGCGGAAAGTGAAATTGGCGTACCGAGTTCGAATTTAGACCAAACCCGTTGTGTTTCGTTTTCGCACAAATACCCCTGAGAGATATTAAGTCACCTCTTCTCCATCTAGAGGTTAAATAGCCGAATAAACTGGGCTCTCTCGTTTTACTAGGCAACCAGCCCAAGATAAGGACAATTTTTAATTCAAAACTTATTCGACTTGGGGTTGGCAACTAAACACAATAAAATTTACTTGCTACACAAAGCAGGGTCACAACGCCTGGCTGGTCAGGCTGCGGACCTATACTCCATAGTTGAAGGGGTAAACTTATACAAAAATGGGGAAGGATATGAACCGGGTAATAGGCGAACATATCTTCTCCTGATCAAGTTGCGGACCTATACTCCATAAGAGAGTCTATCGTGACCTTTTTTACAGAGGTGTTCACCCTGTACAAGGCACTTGAGCTACTCGACGCAGAAGGCTTATGCGGATATGTGCGGAAGATAACGGTTAACCTTAGACTTGAATAGGTTAAGATTGTAATGATTGGGGAAGTATCCTATTGGGAGTCGTTTTCACAGGGCAACGGTTGGCGAGAAGCTGCTTGAGTGGAACTTACATCTTACCAGGGGTCATGAAGGGAATGAGAGTGGTTTTCTATAACTTGCGTGGCATGGCGTGTCTTACACTATTTACATTATTCGGACTATTGTCCTCATCTCTGTTGTCATATTTATCACAACGTTTCGGCCGTTGTACGCTCCGGCCTTCTTCAGGTGGTTGGAATGCCGAATGGAAGTCTTTATTTCGCTCGCTGGGGTAGACTGTTCCACGTGCCGTGTTTAATGGATGTCAGTTATCAGTTATCTCCTGTTAATTCCCCTCTCCAAGTTCTCCACTGCCTTAACCAAGTATTGAACTTACAACTCTTTGGGTCTTGTAATTGGATCTAACTAACGCCTTTATCTAATGTGCCATGTTTCCTTAAAGAGTTCAGTTCGACATTCCAACCACCTGAAGAAGGCCGGAGCCTACAACGACCGAAACGTTGTGATAAATATGGCGACAAAGATGACGACAATAGTCCGAATAATGTATTATTATTTATGCTTCTCCCGTCGAACTCGACGTATGAGGGTCAGACAGATCAGGTCCCAGAAACCGAAAGCCCGACAGCCACACAGGACTTGATTATAGTGGTGAAGGCCTTGTGCAGGGCCATCCACACTTTTTGGAGGGACGAATACAGGGACCTGGTGCAACGGATGCCACAAGGTCCCCAAACGACCCTCCGCAGGTTTTGAATTCAGAGTTGTCCTTCTCCTAGACCAGTTGCCATCCAAGGCTATAGAACCCAGTCTGTCCTGCTATTTACCCATAGTTGGAGGGAGAAGAAGAGGAGGATTCACACCTTTCCCAAGTAAGTGAATGTAATGGAATCGACTGGAATTCGAACTCGGCTCTCCGATTCCTCAATCCAAGCCGTTATCCATTACTCCACCGTGCCTCCGAATAATGTAAATAGTGTACATAATACCTCATCTCAGAAATAGAGACAGATAATGGCGTATCTTGGCCGTGAAGGTTAGAACTGGTGGAACTAAGGAGTGTAATTTATCTGAACACTCGCCATGGAAATAGCGATAGAGCAGTGTGAAGATTGCGGCGATTCATCTGTGAGAAAGGGGTCGCAGAGTGGAAAATAATTCGTCGCCCACAAAGACGCGGAGAACAGTTTGAATCCTATCAAGGTAAATATTATTATTTAATGGTTCGGAATTGGAAATCGAAGAGCCGAGTTCCAATTTCCGTTGTGACCGTTACCTTCAGGACAGGTGATTATGGTTCTCCACAACATCCCATCTTTTGTATCTCTCAGCAATGTTTGTCTTTTTACTATAACTCCCAATCCCTGTTCTGCCATCCATTTACACAAGCTCGTTAGGTAGGTTACTCGCTGTTTCCTCTGTGTTCCTCTATTTTTTATAATGATGTTCCCTCTGTACAAGCCCTGAGGGCCACTCGAGGTAGAGACTTACAGAGAAAGAAGCACAACTTATGTAGATATATGTGGAACATAACGGTTAACCCTAGACTTGAACAGGTTAAGGTTGTAGTGATTGGGGAAGCAACCTCTTGGGAGCCTGTTGCGTGGGAAAGAGCTGCTCGAGTGGAACTTACATCTCACCAGGGAAATACGAATGTACGTGGCAGGGCGGGTGTTAACCGTGAAAGTCAGGTTTAAGGAGTGTAGTTCATCTGAACACTCTACATGGAAATAGCGATAGAGCAGTGAGAGGCTTGCGACGTCTCGTCTGTTGAAAGGGGTCGCGGAGTGGAAAAATAATTCGTCGCCTACAAGGACACAGAGACGCCTTTGGACTTTATCGAGAGTGGAAAGTGAAGGCTGGGCAGCTTCTGGTCATGTATAGCAGCAGTGATCCATTTTTGGTCTGATCTGTCTTTTGTAAATTTATAGGATAGAGGGAGTGCTGAGGTAATTGCTGGAGCTGTGCAGGGAACTGGCCATTTTCTCAGCGATGGATTGTATGTACGAATTCCACTCTCCACAAGTCCCAATAGACGCTCAAGGCACTTGCTTACGATATTACGATCAATATGTCTATATTTCTGAGATGAGGTATTATGTACACTATTTACATTATTCGGACTATTGTCCTCATCTTTGTCGCCAAATTTATTACAACGTTTCTAGAACAGTCTACCCCAGTGAGCGAAATAAATGTTCAGTTCGACATTCCAACCACCTGAAGAAGGCCGGAGCGTACAACGGCCTAAACGTTGTAATAAATATGACGACAAAGATGAGGACAATAGTCCGAATAATGTAAATACTAACGATCAATTTATTCGTTTCGCCATTAAGCAAATCAAATTTGGGAACAAAAACATTCAATTTAGCAATACAAATAAGGCCCTCTACATCAAGTGGAGAATTCTCTATATATATGTGATCCTAAAATCATTTCGCCTCAAGTAAGGCGTAATTGCAAGGACTTACTGGGAGGGAAAAAGAATGAGAAGATTTTAAACAGAATCGGAAACTCAGTCCTAAACAGGAAACAAGGGATAAACCTGTTTACAATATTTACATTCTTCGGACTGTTGGCCTCAACTTTGTTGCCATATTCACCACGTTTCGGCCGTTGTGCGCTCCGGCGTTCTTCAGATGATGTCTGTCGGTATTTCGAACCGAACTCTTTATTTCCAACAAATATCACTTGAAGAATCCAGAGCGTACATAAATATAGATAGATGTTGAAGAGATAAACTTATGCAGAGCAACCTCGGTTCTCGAACGTCTCACATGTCGAACAATTCGGTTTTCGAACAGAGTATTCGAGATGAAAATGCCTCGGTTATCAAATAAAATTTCGGTTCTCGAACAACATTCCGAACCGAGCCGAACCGAGTTAACCCGAACGGAATCAGTTCTGAGTCGACCGCCATTTTGTATACATTCGTGTGTTGTGCGTTTCTTTTCCAATTTTATTGTACTGTGCCTTTTTTCTCTTCATTTTTCCTCAGTCATGGCTCCAAAGAAAACTAGCAGTGATGCTGGTAAAGGAAAAAGAAAAGTTGAGAGAAAAACAATTGTTGAGGATATTGTCTCTTCCGACTCAGTTTCATATGGCAAAATCAACGATATATACTATTATTTTTATAAATAAAGAGACGATAATGCCTTTCCTTCCATTTTCCAAATAATAACATCTCTTTCCTTCCCCTAACGCCATCAACTCTCCCACTTACAGGTACGCTAAAATTAATATGTTCGTCTATATTTTATCTGTTTTGTATTGGGTTTATTTATTTATTTCTTAGATTTAATGATTTTCATTTGTTTTGTGTATAAACTTGTGCACAAAATACTGTTGTTAAAGTTTAAATAAGCAATCATCTTGGGACCAGGAACGGATTAATTCATTTTACATTGATTCCTATTGGAAAAAATAGTTTCGGTTTACGAACATTTCTGGTTGCCATCAGGCTTCAAGAACAAATTAAATTCATGAACCGAGGTTCCACTGTACTCCTATTCAAAAAAACGGGAAAGGGTGTAAACTGGGTGATAGGCGAACCTATCTACTCCTGGTTAGGCTGCGAACCTATACTCCATAGGATAGTTTATAGTGCCCTTTTTTTTACAATGTTGTTCACCCTGTACAAGGCACCGGAGCCACTCGAGATACAAGTTTCCAGTGTAAGATCTTATGCAGACATGTGCATAAGAAATGGTGTGGACATTACTATAAAAGATGAAAACTATCTGGAAATGAAAAATGAAAAAGTCAGAAAATTCAACTCTAGGTCAATACTAGGTGCTATAACCTTGGATGTGCGGGTGGCGTAATAGATACTGACTCGGAATTTCTAATTGGAGAGCCGAGTTCCAATTTCCGTTGGAATCTTTATATTCATTTACGCATAAATGCCATTGGATAATGTATGGATCAACTTCCTCTCTGTCAGCTATGAGTTAATTTATTTAATGAGGCTTGTATCTCTAAAACCATTATTATCTAAAAAAAATTAATTAAATAAAATTGAGTACAAAATCTTTAGATATCGCCATTAAATAACCCATAGAGGTTGATATGCCGCTAAACAAAAACAAATAAACAAAATCTTTAGGTGAACAGTAGAAGCAGTTTTCGTATAAAAGGTCAAGCAATTGGACATTAACATAGTCGCTGTCAAAAAACAAACAAACAACTAGATGGAGTGTATGTTTGACTATTGAAAAAAAGTGTTAAATGACAGCTGGAAACAAAATATGAAGAACTAGATGGGAACTTACCGAAGATTACGGGTGCAAACTATGAAAAGCAATGGCGGTTTAGTGGCCATTCCTGGAGAAGTAAATATGATTGACTCTTTTTGGAAGGGTTATCTTTTCGCAAGGAGATGCAGTCAACGTCTTGACCCTACTCGATAGGGCGCCTAACTTATTGGGAAAAGATCAAACGGTACAAATACGAAAAACATTAATAGCTCCACTAATAAATGACACCGGAATCAGAAAGTCAGAACTGTGTAGAACTATGATTGGCAGAAATGGTTGAAAAGTGGTCAGAAGTTTTCATTAGAGTATGATCAGATAGATAGATAGATAGATAGATAGATAACAGACGGAGATAGATAGATAGATAGATAGATAACAGACGGAGATAGATAGATAGATAGATAGATAATTAACAGACGGAGATAGATAGATAGATAGATAGATAGATAGATAATTAACAGACGGAGATAGATAGATAGATAGATAGATAGATAATTAACAGACGGAGATAGATAGATAATTAACAGACGGAGATAGATAGATAGATAGATAGATAGATAGATAGATAGATAGATAGATAGATATGAAGGAAGGAGGGAAGGAAGGAAGGAAGTACAACTAATTTATGTTTGTCGCAAAGCAGGAATGTGTCTGATTTTGATAATGGTTAAACTAATAGCCGAAAGCGCTTGATTAAAAAAGTTTTGACATTTCTTTTTTTCTTTTTTTTTTTTTACTCTAACTAATTAATAACTTTCACTAGTATGGAAGCAGGAAAGATTAGGAAAAATTCAAAAAATATATTTTCCTTTGGCATTTCGTCTGTCGCTCACACAAACACATATAGTTTCATCGAAAGATGCCCACACCATTTTGTTTGCTATTAGTAACTCAGGCGCTTATTTGAAAATTAATTGCTCTCATAATCTAAATGATAAATGTTATAATAAATTCCATACGTGTTAGTAGAATAATGTAGAATCCGAACGAAAATGGAAAAATCAGACAAAATGGAAAAAAAAAATCTCTTTTACTGACAACGTATTTCTGACCTGAAAACGCCTACTTAACGATGGAAAAATGCGTAGTTAATAAAAAGAAATAAATTTCATGTTTATATTTAAATTGGTGTCTTATCAGAATGTTAAGAACGTTACAATTTTCTAAACACAAAAAAAAACTTTCAAAAATATTCCGTTTTCTTGTTTCCCTGATAGCTACAATATTAAAAAAATTAAATGCAACGTCAGTCGCCATCTTCTATTTTCTTGAATCCCATTCCTCTTTTGCCCTTTCCTCAATCCTCCGTATAATCAGTCATTGTCTCATTTTCACTCCCTATAAACCCCTGCGTACTAATGGCGGAAATGCTTTAAAAAAATCATTAAAAAAAATCAAAACAAATTAAAAAACAATCGTGAAAAAATTATCAGGTTGGCATATTTTTATAAAGGAATAGAAACCTCGCGCAGTTACAACAGATAAATTCGTTGTTTATAAGATGTATTCTGCCTTAGAATAGTACACGTAGAAAATAAAACGACAATTTAAATATGGATTGCAAGTGACAAAAAAATTAAACCCCCCACCAAAAAAAAACAATGAAGTCAATTATGATAAACGGAGAAGACATGGGGCATTTACAGCCATTGCTGAAAATCTCGTACAAATAACTGATGCCAATTCGATGATTACGATTTCTGGCGATTATTAAAGTAGCGTATTTTCTTGTCTATAATACGTCTTCAGTATAACATGACCTTGTAATTCTGAAGGAGAAAAAAACGGAAGAAATTACATCTTTGAGTATAACGTGACCCCGTAGTAAATCCATCCCTATATCAATTATTTTTGAAAAGTTGTACCATATTATCCATTAAAATCTCAATGTCGTACATATATTTCACTGAAATATTTAATTTTTCACGATATTACAGAATAGAAATAACCCGGATGTTTAGTCATTTTGTGTCTCATTCTAATTTCCGTTTCAAAATTTATTTTCGGGGAAAGCTACTAAATAGACATACCTGATGATATATTTTAAGCTATTAATTAATATATCATATCTTTGTGTTTGATATGATTTTATTATATGATTTCAGCACACCCTCGACATTTCTTTTGATTTCAAGTCGACTCAAGCATCGTTAACCAGTTTCTCCTCCCCTTCTGTCTCTCGTGATTTTCATTCCTGAAACCAGCTGACCCACATTTTTTAGTTAGTCTCTATCTCTTCCGTTTTCCGCATCTAGTTTCCCACAACGGCTCGTCATTCCTCTGCTTAATGTGCCCAATAAATCACTGCCTTTCTAATATGTAGTGATTCCTTCACACTTTGCAGTTTTCCGAAGAGGTCTTTGATTATTTTTTTTAAAATTCTTTCCATGATACACCAAGAATAGCAACTGAGCATCGTCAGATGTGTTCTCTCAAGTCTATCGCCCATTTTTAATTTCATTTCAAGCGAACTCGAATACTATTAACTATTGTCATTTCTTAGCTGACCCACATATGTTTTAGTTAGTCTCTATCTCTTCTGTTTTTCCGTATTTTTCTTTCCCATGCCAAATGTGGTCAATGAATCGCAGTCTTCTAGAATCCGTAGCGATTCCGCCACTCTTTGCAATTTTCCGTAGACTGCCTTGTACGCATGGTTCTCTTTCGACATTACACAAAGCAAAACCCAAGCATCCCTGTACATGTTTCGTCATGACTATCAGTCATCTTCTTTGTTAAGTACAGGTTTCGGCATCTTAGAGCAGTATACTTCTCACTGAGACTCGGAAGTAACTAATTTTCAAATCGTTTTGGAGATTCGGCTTATATGTTTGATTCATTTTCTACGGCAGGTTATTTAAAACCAGTATTTTATTTTACATTGTAAGATTTTTTTTTTTGCAGATAATAATAATTTTGGTTTGTTTTGGTTTACAGCATACCATCCTCAATAGGTTATTTAATGCCGACAAAATTTTCATTGTTGGTAATATTTTTTCCCCAAAATCTATTTCTGGTAATATTTTTTCCTTCAAAAATCAATTTCTGGTAAGAATTTTCCTTCACTGGTAATTTTTTTTTTCCAAAAATGTATTGCTGGTAATATTTGTTTTTCAAAAATGTATTGTTGGTAATAATTTTTTTTTTTGCAAAGTATTTCTGGTATTAAAACTTATTTTTACACTTTCAAAGTGTTTTGACCAGAGTTTGGGGGTTAAATATTTACCCATAGCTGCCACCCCGGGTCAGAGTGGACATGGGAACATCAGCAATTAAGAGGTGGTGCCACGCTCCTCAAAACCTCCAACCTTGCTGCTGGACGTAATTTATCATCTTGCCCAGGACGCGGATGCTGTTTATCGTCATATCCAGGGCGGCTTTGCAGATAATAATGATTTAATGATAAAAGTCTTACTAATTAACCAATAACTGTGGAGGAGAAGTTGATCTATCTCAAAAGTATTTGCACGTCATTGAATATAACGAACGCGATTGGAATTGGAAAACGGCAATCTGATTTTCTAATTTTGGGCCTTTTACACCACACAGACTTACAGCACCTGGTATTCCCAAGTGATTACTCATCGAGGTACAGACCAGGGTCAACGTTGCTTAACTTCGATTATCGTACGAGAACCGGTATTTTAACGTTATATGCCCATAAGCCTCGACTTCTTATACATATTGTAATATATATAGGTGTTTCGCCTCGAAAAAGTGATATATAATTGTAGTGAAATTTGAACTTCGCACTCCGATTAACAATTCCGAGTTATTATCCAGCACGCCATCCGTACATCCAATCTTACAATCAACCATGTAGGTACTGACCAAGCTCTATGTTGCTTAACATCGGTTGCTTATGGCCTCGACTTTTACACCTCTTTCATTTTATTTAGTTAGCCCGAAGCTTGGCGAATTCTGATCTCCATATCATTTTCACTTAATTGACTCCAAATACCAAGGTACCTGCAATCGTCTACTTGTTTCAGCTGAAGCGTCGCAGATGGTACCGTGTTAATATATACTTTAAGTAAATATTAATTAAATATCCAGCTGATAGATTTAACTGCCATTAACAAGTAAAATGTGTGAACATTACTTTTTAGGAAGACATCATCTGCATTCACGCATAAAAATCAGTGGGGTGAGAAAGAGAGCGATAATATGATCTACGGGTTAGATTGCTAACCACAACGCAACGGCGAAGCATCTATATATGTGTACGTGTTACATGTGTAAAACACATCAGTGCAATTTTGAAAGCGATATTTTCTTTCAAATAAACCGGCGTACTGTGCATTAATCGTATTTTTTTTCCGGATTTTTATTGTTATTAAAGACCAGACGGTTGGAAAGATATTTCACCTTTACTGACTTGAGATTTATATTTGGAACGTAGAACAGGTTCTTCACGAGGCCGTCTTTTGTTTCTCAAATATTCTGTTCTTTAAATCTACGAAATGTGCGTTAGAAACCGGACGCCAGAACAAATGACCATTGTCTTCTCTGGCCAAGAGGCATAATGGTAATTAGAGCAGAAAATATAATCAGCATACCGTGTTCAAATTCCGGCGGAGGCAATATATATATATATTTTACTTCGCAGTAATGTCCTTATAAGAGGCACAAATGAAGCTCTCCCCGCTTTCTGTTTCATTGTTAGTAATATTAAAAAGGTCTTATTACTGATATGCCACCATAAATTGCTGAAAGCACCTGACTAAAAAAAAGTTTTGACACTTTTTTTTTTTTTTTTACATAAACTAAGGGATTAAGTTGACTCGTATTGTAACAGGAAAGATTAGTTTGAAAAAAAAATTCTTTTTTTTCCTTTTGGCATTTAGTTTCATACACTGACAAACGCACGCACAGTCAAATATATATAGTTTCATCCAAGCATGTATAGCGTGTTTTGTTTGGTCATAATAACTCAGGGGCTTACTAGAATATTAATCGCTTTCTTGATAAAATTAAATTCGATGTTTACATTTAAATAGTAATATAGCGTGTGAAATCTGAAGAACTTAGACCCCCCCCTTCTTCGAACCTTGTGGACTGGCGCTACAGAGTCACAAGTAAAGAACTGTACCGACTAACAGAAACCACATCCCCTAAGAACATTCAACAACAGTGACAGCTAAAATGGTTATCACGTGGAACTCGAAGAGAAAATAAGGGCATAATTAAAATGTTTACCTTCCACTCTACTTCAAATAAAAAGTTACGATAAGCAGTAAGGCCCCTGAAAGGGAGGTTTTGAGGAGCGTGGCACCACCTGTTAATTGATATTGTTCCCAGAGCCACTCACACCCAGGGGTGATAGCACCTATTCGGGTATTGACTGTGCGCAAATATTTACCCCCTCCATCAAAATGCGCTCAAAACACTATGAAAGTGTGAAAATCAATTTTTATAGTAAAACAACAGTAATACATTTGACTCTCAACAAAAACTCTCTTTACAAAAAATATGTCAATGAAACTTCATCTATAAAGTGATTTCTGACAAAGAATACATATTCTATACATATGGACCTATCATAGAAATCTTGTCGGCATTAAATAACCCATTCAGATGGTGATATGGTGTAAAACAAAATAAACCAAACCAAATAAAAAAAATAGGAAGGAAACCCTTATCAATATTGGGCAGAGTGATAAGAGCTACTGGACTTGAGAAACCAGTTTTTATGAAAAATTGTTTTAAGAGAAAGATTTTATAAATTTCCACCAAACGCTGTACTGGCTTCTTGGTCAGTGAATACCAAATGTTTCCTTATAGGGAAATGGCTAATATTAGCAATAACATTAACATAGATAAATTAATCTGTAACAAAATAATAATAATATGGGGTTGATAAATATCATACTTGTATATTTTTAATATAATTCTTCAGCTGAAAAGGGATTTTTTTCATTGAATTCACTCCAAGAAAAGCAGTAAAGCCACTAAGACACAAGGGGTTACTAGGCGTGAAAGAATTAGAAAACAGAAACATTATTAAGGAGCAAGACTAGTAGAAGAGTAATCAGGAAGACAGTAGATAATGTTTGACATTGTATTTAAATTTTTGAAGGTTAAAGTTGACTGTAAAGCATGGAGCCAAAAGAGAGTTCCACAAGCAAGAATACATTTTTGAAAAAAAATATTATCAGCAATAAATTCTTGTCGGCATTAAATAAGCTATTGAGGTTGATATGACATAAAACAAAATAAACCAAACCAAACCAAATAAAAAAATAGGAAGCCCCCCACCATCAATATTGGAAAGAACAATAAAAGCTACCGGACTTGAGAAACATATATTCCTGATTTTATTTTTAGTATTTTATTTTATAAATTTCAACCAATAGTAGTACTGATTGTTCAGTCGTTGAATGGCAAATGTTTCCTTGTAGGGAAACGGGTATTGAGTCCTGGTGTTAATAAAATACTGCTCGATGTAATATATTATATATTGATAAATATTCATTTTTATATTACGACTCGGAATTTCATACACAACGCAATCTTCAGGTGCTGAATTGAAGATTACGTTGTACGTGAAGTTGTGCTAGCGACAAGGAAAAAATATATTTATTAATAGAATTAATTTGGAGAAACTTGTCAATTGAATGAGTTATTTACCGTTTCATAAGGCCAAGACAACCTGACAATGGATGTTATAATCTCCACGTTCACGTCACACCAAACGTATGGCCTGATCGCTTTCCAGACATGAATCCGTTGAACTACTCCGTATGGGGCGTAGTCAAGAGGGAAGTCAGTCAACACCCGCATATTACGATAAAAAAAATCTCTGAAGTCCGGCATAAGTAGCACAATGTCCAAAATAGATAAAGATCATCCGATTCGGGCGTGTCAACATTTCAAACCCGGTATTCAATCAGTTATCGATTCTAATGGCGGGTTCGTTAAGAAGGAGCACAAAAGGCTCAAGATTATCCGTACGAATTATTTCTCAAATAAAACGTTTTTTCATGACGTCTGCGTCTTTTACTAAATTCATACAAATATCTGTGTTATGCCAGAAATTATTTTCTCGTCAGAGTCCATCTTGCACGTTTACAAATCTACCATTTGTGCGTGCATTGAATACTGCTGCTATATCTCATATCGAGTCGCTATAACGTTCGTTTTCTGACCATGAGACCCGAGTTCGAATCTCACTATGGTCGATTTGCCAGGAAGGTGACCTCTTGCCCTCATCTATCTGGAGGAGGCGAACTCAGCGTGCGGTACCTTTGTAAAATGCATGAAAACCATACCATGGGTTGACCCAAGCCTTTAGAGTAAAATTGGGTAGACCGTCGGTGGTTGTACTAGCACGAAGTCATAAGTCATCGTGACCAAGGGTTTGAGCTTGCTAGCCTTGTCCCGAGTGTTGATCACGCTAGATAACGCGTTCACCCCCAGAATTTGTGACAAAGGTCCGCTCGGCATAGTTGCAGTATCAACCACAAGTTGGCTCTTTGGGTGTTGAACAACACAAATGTGCCTGAACAGGAGTCTTTAGTGGGGATTTGCTAGCCGCCCTAGTAGACTGGCATTCTCGGGCTCGAGTGGCTGGGCCAATTACATTACATCTGAGATGAATAGCATGAACACCAGTTCTTGACAAAATCTTGAAGTTCTTGACAAAATCCAAAGAAAGATCTATAATGTAATCGATCCTCACTTGTCATCTAGATTTTCAGTCACTTTCTCACCGACATGATATGGTTTCCCTTTGTCTTTTCTACAAATATTTTCATGTCGACTGCTCCGCCGAGCTTTTTCCCCTGGTACCCCGACTACACAAACTGACATCTAGATTTATCCCGTTTCTGTTGAAATAGCTAAATGCAACCGCAACTTCTACTGCAACAGTTTATTTTCTCGCACTTCCCGGCTGTTGTACTCCCTTCCATTGACTTGCTTCCTAATCTTCAAGAATTTAAATGCAACGTCAGTCGCCATGTTTTATCTTCTTGAATCCCGTTCATCTTCTGTCCTTTCTTCAATTCTCCCTCTACTCAGTCTTTTGTCTCACTTTTACTCTGTGTAACCCCCTACGTACTAGTGGCATTTCTATCTTGTTTGGGTGATATGATTAAAAAAAATGTCCCCAAAGAACTGCGCAACCTTGTTTAATAGTCACCATGCAAGCAGATACACATAAAGTCAACACATGATAGAGGCATTGCTCAAGTGGTCATGAATCTATATACCCGGCAGTGAAAGTCATATGACCTGATTCACTAGTTCGTCGATTAACTGTACCTCGCTTTTCCGGAGTTCGATTATTCGGACGTGAAATGAAGAGAAATATTGAAACCATTCAAACATTTTTCAATTATGCGAACTAAAACCTATTCGAATATTTCATCTCAAACAAACTTAATTCTTCGCTAATTTTCCTCGTTGTTTTCATACAAAGAACAAACATTTGAATAATAACTGCTTTAATCCACCTTCCGAGATGAACCGGAAAAACCCGAGGCCAGCCGGAAACAGAAAAAAAAATAACGCATTTTTCATAAAAAATAAACTGGGCAAAACCTTTAACAAATGTTATACGATGTTAAATTTCCTTCAGCAATTTACTTTTTTCTTCGTTTTTTTTTTTTTTTTTTTTATAATTTCGATATCCAATTATCCGGAGTTTTCAATAATACTAACATATATTGTTAAACTTCTATTCCAAGGTGTTCGGATAATCGAAAAAAGTGTCCTACATGGTCTAATTAACTAGTCGATACGATATGCCTTAACATTGGCAGCTGAATGAAAGCAATCTACATACGTGGGTTGCATAAAGAACCCGCTTCGAAATTCCCATAAAGTTACCAAATGCGACAGAGAGCTAAAGCAGGCCGAAGGGTATAACGACTACGATGAGGACACCAGCCATAATAGATTTATAATTTCTGAAATAAACGAAAGCAAGCAGTAATATAGGTTTTACGGGAAATCCATCAGTGGAAGTTCGCCAACATTTGTTTAGACAAGCAATAATCGTCCTTTATTTTCTTATTTATTTTCCGTTGAGGAAATCAAGTCTAATTGCTTACCGCGAAAAACTGTTTATATATTTTTTTTATTCTTATTGATATATAGTTTTGGTAGGAAGCTAAAATGAGATTCCTAAGAATAAAAGGTTAAAACAAAAATAAAAGTCAGGAAACAAGCCAGAAGAAAAATTAAAACGAATTAGGAGAGATCTACGAGGGAGTGGTGAAAATTTGGGGGCCCGGCCAAGATGTCCTTTTTAGAAGAATATTTTACATTTGGCTATTTGGTTCGACTTTGGGAAGTGCAACAGTTCAAGAATTCTTCAGCACTCCTCGTAAACAATCACTGCCAGGCATTCTGGATATTTATTGAAGAAGTAAAGGAAATTACATGTTTATTGAAACTGCTTTCCTGTTGTCATCAGAAGGCATTAGAATTGTTTAGATTTATTGAAAAGATCGCTTTTTATTTTATTTTATTATGACAGACATAATATCAACGTTTATTTTAAAAATTGTCAGGAGTGGGGATTTTTGTTTATTGATTCTAACATTGGGAAATCCATCAGTGAAGATGATTCTAATATTGGAGATGAGAAAAAACAAATAAAGCTTTTTCTTTAATCTCTCCGTTTGTCTCACTCATTTTCTATTTCTTTCTTTCTTTCTTTCTTTCTTTCTTTCTTTCTTTCTTTCTTTCTTTCTTTCTTTCTCTTTTTCCCTTCTCTCTCTCTTTCCCTTCTCTCTCTCTCTTTCTTTCTTTTCGACATCCTTAAAAGTTCCTGTACGGTCAAGGGTCACAGCCACAACACGCTAGTTGCTGCTGCCGCGTTTACGTAACAAATACTAGTTACCAGCCCCGTACCCAACCAGTTTAGTATTCAAAATTGTCTTACTCCTAGACTGGTTGCCAACCAAGACTAGAGCGCCAAGTCTTCCTTGATATTTAACGCATACTTTGTGTATTTATTGACTGATTTGTTTTCTATGGCTTATCAAAACTCTGAAGTTTATTTGAAGCAAGAAAATATTTATAGATAGTAAGAATTTTCATTTTTTTTAGATAATAATGATTTAGTGAAACAAGTCTCACTAATTAACCTATAACTGTGGGAAGAAACGATGGCTTCATACCTTTTCCAAGGGTATTTACGCGTAAGTGAATATAATGAACCCAACTGGAATTGGAACATGGCTCTCCGATGAATAATTCCGGGCTATTATCTTTTACACCAACTGCACATCTAAGCTTGCAACACCTGGTATTCCCATCTAGGGACTGGCTAGTGTCGACGTTGCTTAACTTCGGTGATCATATGAGAAACGGTGTTTCAATGCAATATGGTCGTAAGCATTAACGCATTCTTGGGATGTGGACGAGACGGTTTCATTCTTTCCCAAAGGATCTGTATTCGAAAGTAAACGTAACGCCCTCTGCCTAAACTTGAATCCGCCGATTCCACTTTCCGCGCCGCTAACATTTTTTTTTTTTCAATTTCAGAAAAAGTTAAAAGCGCGATTTAAACACAAAGAAATTTTTTTGGAGAAAACATCTATGAAATAGTTTTTTGGAAAATTTCAAGATGATCCACGATCGGGTGGAAAAGATGCCGCTAATTAGGGAGATTGCTTGAAAACACTCAACATTATACGGCGAAGATAGACAAAATACTCAAAAGGCACAAATAAAACGTTGAAAATCATTTACGCCAATTTGATTATGCTGATTATTTCTTCATGTTTTCTCAAAAAAAAAAAGTTAAGAAACAAAAAACAATAATTTATTAGAGATAGAAAAACAGAGATTAAAGTAAACGCTTCTAGAGAAACGGGAAGATTAAAGCAACGCTTATAAATCAACAGGAAGAGTAAAGGAAAAGTTAGACACATTATCGAGGTGTTAAAGATAAGCTTAAAGACAATCAGACAGATTAAGGTAAAAGCTTATATACAGAGAGATTAAAGTAAACGTTTGTAGAGAAACAGAGATTAAAGTAAATCATATAGACAAACAGAAAGGTTCGAGAAAACCCTTATCGATAAACAGAGAGATTAAAATAAACGCTTATAGACAAGCAGAGAGATTAAAGAAAGCTTAGAGACAAAGAGAGAGATTAAGTTAAACGCTTATAGATAGAGAGATTAAAGCAAATGTTATTTACAAGCAGACAGACTAAAGGAAAGCTTAGAGACAAACAGACAGATTTGAAAAAAGTTTAGAGACAAACACAGTTTAGGGAGCTTATTAACAAAGAGATAAAAGGAAGGCCTATTGACAAACAGAGAGATTAAAGAAAAGCTTAGAGACAGACAGATTAAAGGAAAGCTTAGAGACAGACAGATTAAAGAAAAGCTTAGAGACAGACAGATTAAAGGAAAGCTTAGAGACAGACAGATTAAAGGAAAGCTTAGAGACAGACAGATTAAAGGAAAGCTTAGAGACAGACAGATTAAAGGAAAGCTTAGAGACAGACAGATTAAAGGAAAGCTTAGAGACAGACAGATTAAAGGAAAGCTTAGAGACAGACAGATTAAAGGAAAGCTTAGAGACAGACAGATTAAAGGAAAGCTTAGAGACAGACAGATTAAAGGAAAGCTTAGAGACATAAAAACAGACTAAAGGAAAGCATATTGACAAACAGAGAGATTAAAGCAAGCTTATTGAGAAACAGACATTAAATTAATGCTTAAAGACAAACAGAGAGATTAACAAAGAGATTATAGGAAAGCCTATTGACAAACACAGGAACAAAGGAAAGCTGAGAGACAGACGGACAGATTAAAGGAAAGCTTAGAGACAGAGAGATTAAAGGAAATCTTATTGACAGATAGATTAAAGGAAAGATTATTGACAAGCAGCGAGATTAAAGGCAAGTTTATTTAGAAACAGGCAGATTACAGTATTGCTTAGAAACAGAGAGATTAAAGAAGAGCTCAAAGACAAAGAGACAGAATAAAATTCTTTTGTTTGCGATTTTCGGAAGGAGTTATAACAGAATATAAAAAGTAGATACTTTTACCACAGTGGTTACTAAACTTATTAGACCATTGACCATGTCCATGCAATCCTTGATCCCTCGATGCCTACTAGGTATGTACACAAACAACAATAAACATTTTGTAATAGTAGAAATTTATTTGTTCTTTTCTTGAATTAGTTTTCGTCTGTTTGAACAGTGTTTCTCCTTTTTCCGAAATAAAAAAAAATCATCTTATTTTGCTCCTTTTTCCTCCATTTTCAATTTTAATTTAAAAGCATTTAAAATCAACACAAGAATCGTATAAAAAGTACGAATTGAAAATTCGCCTTTCAGAACATGTATATATGTCATAAGATTTAGTCACTTGTGAAACGAAATTATGTTGATAAATGCTACGAGCCTTTGTTGCTACTTTCAATAAAAACTAATGAGAGAAACAAAAGATAAAGCGAATGAATTTATAGGGTCACCCAGTATTTGTGAAATGAAGTCTTAAGAATATAATTCTACATATATATTCTAAGCACTCTTCTAAAACACTCCGAGAAAATTACAAGATCTATTTAAAAACAACCAATTTTATGCGAAAAAAAAAAATTAAAAAAAAGAATTAACGTTTTATTTTACAACTTAAATCGATTGCTGGAATTATTATTAATAATTTAATGATTAGTCTAAAATATATTCTAATATAAAAAAAAATATTACCGCAGTATATTCTGCTTTCAAAGCCACACATTTTACCTTATTTCAAAATTTAAAGATGGTTTTTGATATAATGTTTATTTGTATAAAAGTAATAGCTTAAAACACTTAAAAGAATCCAATAGAACACCTAAAGTTAAATGAAATTAATATGATAAGTTAGAATATGGAGGACATTAAATGATCCATGTCCTTTGTACATACATGGGAAAATTTATATTACTAAATTTATAAAAAATAAAAGTTTACTGAATTAGTGAAATAATTTAGCTATCTTTGCCGTCATTGTCATAAAGTTTACATAAAAAATATATATAATCTGGTAATATACATACTTATACTCGATAAGAAAAAATAATTTTACATACTGTAAGTAATTCTAATACATTTACTTGGTTTTAAAAAGAAATATAGTATATTAAATATTAAAAATTAAAATTTTTTAGAAATGTAGTTAAAACATATTCTAGCCTAAACAGCCCCACAAAATCTTTAAGTATAAAAATAGAAAAAATACCGTAAGAATTTTTGCCGTTAAGAATAAAAATTTAAAAAAACAAAAAACAAAAAAAAACAACCGAGACGACATGCATTTAGCGGATGTCAGAATTTGTTGAAAAATACATTCCTACCCATCCCTAAACATTACCCCGCTTTCGAATGTAACTATTAACTGATACAACGAAAATTAAAAAATTGAACACCCTACCACCCATTGTCTAGATGAATGGATTTCTCGGTATACTTGGAAACACACAATTATGAATCTTTGCCGTGCCTTTAAAACCTTAAATTTAAAAAAAAAAAGTTACTCCAAAATTCGCTTGACGAGGAAATGGAACTAATTAATAACAAAATTAAATTCAAAGGCTTTAGCTTCCATTTTTGAAACATGGTTATCACTGTGTAGCGGTAAAAAACATATTTTAAATCAATTAATTTATAATATATATATATATATATATATATGTATATATATATATATATATATATATATATATATGTATGTGTGTGTGTGTGTGTGTGTGTGTGTGTGTGTGTGTGAATAAAGACAAAAGTAAAACTTATCTTTCATCCTCTTTGAGATTTTATCAAGGCATTATTTTGTCAGTATAAAAGTCGGCTAAGATAAGCTTCAATACTCGACAATAGGCTATCCACAGGCAATAGAACACGTGACAAAAAGATGTAGCAGAATATAACATGCCATTTGTTTTACTTTTGTTGATTATGAAAAAGCTGTTGAATTAAGATAGGTGCAACCGTAAGTTCTATTCTAATAGTTTCTTCATCTCGCACTTCTTAGGTGGGGAACTTTCTTCCGGTTTCTTGCTTAAGAAATGTAACTTCAGTTGCCATTTTCAGTCTTCCTTAATCTTGTTCTAATATTGCTTTTTATTCTCTAGTCTTCTCATTCTCTTTCATTCCCAGCAATCCCTTGCATCTTAGTGGATATTATCGTCTTGTTGATGTGAAAAGATTAAAAAAGAATTCTGAAGAATTCTGGCATATGGTTTTAAATCCTTCCAGTGCGGTAACCGATTTTTCAGCTACTCTGAAATCATCTTGGAATTCCTTTTAAGACACCATTTGATTCGCTTTGATCTTTCTTACCATTTTTTGAGAAATCTTCCTAATAGTTCATGTTCAAGGTTTTTAATGATATAATTCTAATGGATCCGCTTGTACTGACAGGGATACTTAACATCTCAATGTCTATGTATTTCATTATCTTCTTGCTCAATTACGCCATTCCTTTTTGGTTGGGTTAGAGCCCCTCCTTAACTTAAATTGTGTCAGCCTCGTTTCAAGGTCAATGACGACTGAGATCGCATCACGCGCTTACATACTATCGGTGAAACAATTCAAAAGTATTCCTACTTAATATTTTTATGATAAACCATTGTACTTTCTTATAAATTATTTCTGCAATATATGCTTAAAAATAGATCTAGTTTTCTTTTTCTATTTTAATATACCGTGACTTGGGAAATCAAAGCTCTCCACAAATGTTTGTATTTTTAAATCCATTTACACAATCTCTTTAAGTAGGTTACTAGTTGTTTCCCACTGCCCGTCTTAATTTTAGCATGTCCTTTGAGTGTCGGATTATCCAAGCCTTCTTTCCACATTATGTGTCCTGTAAATTCCAATTGACTTTTACGGATTATAGACGTCTTATAATTTTCGATTTTCCTTAAATTCTTTTCTTTGCTTACATGCTTTTTTATGCCTCAAGTCTCCGTTTCATCTGTGAGGAAATTATGCAGTGTTTTATGCCTCAAGTCTCCGTTTCATCTGTGAGGAAATTATGCAGTGTTTTATGCCTCAAGTCTCCGTTTCATCTGTGAGGAAATTATGCAGTGTTTTATGCCTCAAGTCTCCGCTTCATCTGTTAGGAAATTATGCAGTGTTTTATGCCTCAAGTCTCCGTTTCATCTGTGAGGAAATTATGCAGTGTTTTATGCCTCAAGTCTCCGCTTCATCTGTTAGGAAATTATGCAGTGTTTTATGCCTCAAGTCTCCGTTTCATCTGTGAGGAAATTATGCAGTGTTTTATGCCTCAAGTCTCCGCTTCATCTGTTAGGAAATTATGCAGTGTTTTATGCCTCAAGTCTCCGTTTCATCTGTGAGGAAATTATGCAGTGTTTTATGCCTCAAGTCTCCGTTTCATCTGTGAGGAAATTATGCAGTGTTTTATGCCTCAAGTCTCCGTTTCATCTGTGAGGAAATTATGCAGTGTTTTATGCCTCAAGTCTCCGTTTCATCTGTGAGGAAATTATGCAGTGTTTTATGCCTCAAGTCTCCGTTTCATCTGTGAGGAAATTATACAGTGTTTTATGCCTCAAGTCTCCGTTTCATCTGTTAGGAAATTATGCAGTGTTTTATGCCTCAAGTCTCCGCTTCATCTGTGAGGAAATTATGCAGTGTTTTATGCCTCAAGTCTCCGCTTCATCTGTTAGGAAATTATGCAGTGTTTTATGCCTCAAGTCTCCGTTTCATCTGTGAGGAAATTATGCAGTGTTTTATGCCTCAAGTCTCCGCTTCATCTGTTAGGAAATTATGCAGTGTTTTATGCCTCAAGTCTCCGCTTCATCTGTTAGGAAATTATGCAGTGTTTTATGCCTCAAGTCTCCGCTTCATCTGTGAGGAAATTATGCAGTGTTTTATGCCTCAAGTCTCCGCTTCATCTGTTAGGAAATTATGCAGTGTTTTATGCCTCAAGTCTCCGTTTCATCTGTTAGGAAATTATGCAGTGTTTTATGCCTCAAGTCTCCGTTTCATCTGTTAGGAAATTATGCAGTGTTTTATGCCTCAAGTCTCCGTTTCATCTGTGAGGAAATTATGCAGTGTTTTATGCCTCAAGTCTCCGTTTCATCTGTGAGGAAATTATGCAGTGTTTTATGCCTCAAGTCTCCGCTTCATCTGTGAGGAAATTATGCAGTGTTTTATGCCTCAAGTCTCCGTTTCATCTGTGAGGAAATTATGCAGTGTTTTATGCCTCAAGTCTCCGCTTCATCTGTTAGGAAATTATGCAGTGTTTTATGCCTCAAGTCTCCGCTTCATCTGTTAGGAAATTATGCAGTGTTTTATGCCTCAAGTCTCCGCTTCATCTGTTAGGAAATTATGCAGTGTTTTATGCCTCAAGTCTCCGCTTCATCTGTTAGGAAATTATGCAGTGTTTTATGCCTCAAGTCTCCGTTTCATCTGTGAGGAAATTATGCAGTGTTTTATGCCTCAAGTCTCCGCTTCATCTGTTAGGAAATTATGCAGTGTTTTATGCCTCAAGTCTCCGCTTCATCTGTGAGGAAATTATGCAGTGTTTTATGCCTCAAGTCTCCGCTTCATCTGTTAGGAAATTATGCAGTGTTTTATGCCTCAAGTCTCCGCTTCATCTGTTAGGAAATTATGCAGTGTTTTATGCCTCAAGTCTCCGTTTCATCTGTGAGGAAATTATGCAGTGTTTTATGCCTCAAGTCTCCGCTTCATCTGTTAGGAAATTATGCAGTGTTTTATGCCTCAAGTCTCCGCTTCATCTGTGAGGAAATTATGCAGTGTTTTATGCCTCAAGTCTCCGCTTCATCTGTGAGGAAATTATGCAGTGTTTTATGCCTCAAGTCTCCGCTTCATCTGTTAGGAAATTATGCAGTGTTTTATGCCTCAAGTCTCCGTTTCATCTGTTAGGAAATTATGCAGTGTTTTATGCCTCAAGTCTCCGTTTCATCTGTTAGGAAATTATGCAGTGTTTTATGCCTCAAGTCTCCGTTTCATCTGTTAGGAAATTATGCAGTGTTTTATGCCTCAAGTCTCCGCTTCATCTGTTAGGAAATTATGCAGTGTTTTATGCCTCAAGTCTCCGTTTCATCTGTTAGGAAATTATGCAGTGTTTTATGCCTCAAGTCTCCGTTTCATCTGTTAGGAAATTATGCAGTGTTTTATGCCTCAAGTCTCCGTTTCATCTGTGAGGAAATTATGCAGTGTTTTATGCCTCAAGTCTCCGCTTCATCTGTGAGGAAATTATGCAGTGTTTTATGCCTCAAGTCTCCGTTTCATCTGTGAGGAAATTATGCAGTGTTTTATGCCTCAAGTCTCCGCTTCATCTGTTAGGAAATTATGCAGTGTTTTATGCCTCAAGTCTCCGCTTCATCTGTTAGGAAATTATGCAGTGTTTTATGCCTCAAGTCTCCGCTTCATCTGTTAGGAAATTATGCAGTGTTTTATGCCTCAAGTCTCCGTTTCATCTGTGAGGATATTATGCAGTGTTTTATGCCTCAAGTCTCCGCTTCATCTGTTAGGAAATTATGCAGTGTTTTATGCCTCAAGTCTCCGCTTCATCTGTGAGGAAATTATGCAGTGTTTTATGCCTCAAGTCTCCGCTTCATCTGTGAGGAAATTATGCAGTGTTTTATGCCTCAAGTCTCCGCTTCATCTGTTAGGAAATTATGCAGTGTTTTATGCCTCAAGTCTCCGCTTCATCTGTTAGGAAATTATGCAGTGTTTTATGCCTCAAGTCTCCGTTTCATCTGTGAGGAAATTATGCAGTGTTTTATGCCTCAAGTCTCCGCTTCATCTGTTAGGAAATTATGCAGTGTTTTATGCCTCAAGTCTCCGCTTCATCTGTGAGGAAATTATGCAGTGTTTTATGCCTCAAGTCTCCGCTTCATCTGTGAGGAAATTATGCAGTGTTTTATGCCTCAAGTCTCCGCTTCATCTGTGAGGAAATTATGCAGTGTTTTATGCCTCAAGTCTCCGTTTCATCTGTGAGGAAATTATGCAGTGTTTTATGCCTCAAGTCTCCGCTTCATCTGTTAGGAAATTATGCAGTGTTTTATGCCTCAAGTCTCCGCTTCATCTGTGAGGAAATTATGCAGTGTTTTATGCCTCAAGTCTCCGTTTCATCTGTGAGGAAATTATGCAGTGTTTTATGCCTCAAGTCTCCGCTTCATCTGTTAGGAAATTATGCAGTGTTTTATGCCTCAAGTCTCCGCTTCATCTGTTAGGAAATTATGCAGTGTTTTATGCCTCAAGTCTCCGTTTCATCTGTGAGGAAATTATGCAGTGTTTTATGCCTCAAGTCTCCGCTTCATCTGTTAGGAAATTATGCAGTGTTTTATGCCTCAAGTCTCCGCTTCATCTGTGAGGAAATTATGCAGTGTTTTATGCCTCAAGTCTCCGCTTCATCTGTGAGGAAATTATGCAGTGTTTTATGCCTCAAGTCTCCGCTTCATCTGTTAGGAAATTATGCAGTGTTTTATGCCTCAAGTCTCCGCTTCATCTGTTAGGAAATTATGCAGTGTTTTATGCCTCAAGTCTCCGCTTCATCTGTGAGGAAATTATGCAGTGTTTTATGCCTCAAGTCTCCGCTTCATCTGTGAGGAAATTATGCAGTGTTTTATGCCTCAAGTCTCCGCTTCATCTGTTAGGAAATTATGCAGTGTTTTATGCCTCAAGTCTCCGCTTCATCTGTTAGGAAATTATGCAGTGTTTTATGCCTCAAGTCTCCGCTTCATCTGTGAGGAAATTATGCAGTGTTTTATGCCTCAAGTCTCCGCTTCATCTGTGAGGAAATTATGCAGTGTTTTATGCCTCAAGTCTCCGCTTCATCTGTTAGGAAATTATGCAGTGTTTTATGCCTCAAGTCTCCGCTTCATCTGTGAGGAAATTATGCAGTGTTTTATGCCTCAAGTCTCCGCTTCATCTGTGAGGAAATTATGCAGTGTTTTATGCCTCAAGTCTCCGCTTCATCTGTGAGGAAATTATGCAGTGTTTTATGCCTCAAGTCTCCGCTTCATCTGTTAGGAAATTATGCAGTGTTTTATGCCTCAAGTCTCCGCTTCATCTGTTAGGAAATTATGCAGTGTTTTATGCCTCAAGTCTCCGCTTCATCTGTTAGGAAATTATGCAGTGTTTTATGCCTCAAGTCTCCGCTTCATCTGTGAGGAAATTATGCAGTGTTTTATGCCTCAAGTCTCCGCTTCATCTGTTAGGAAATTATGCAGTGTTTTATGCCTCAAGTCTCCGCTTCATCTGTTAGGAAATTATGCAGTGTTTTATGCCTCAAGTCTCCGCTTCATCTGTTAGGAAATTATGCAGTGTTTTATGCCTCAAGTCTCCGCTTCATCTGTGAGGAAATTATGCAGTGTTTTATGCCTCAAGTCTCCGCTTCATCTGTGAGGAAATTATGCAGTGTTTTATGCCTCAAGTCTCCGCTTCATCTGTTAGGAAATTATGCAGTGTTTTATGCCTCAAGTCTCCGCTTCATCTGTTAGGAAATTATGCAGTGTTTTATGCCTCAAGTCTCCGCTTCATCTGTGAGGAAATTATGCAGTGTTTTATGCCTCAAGTCTCCGCTTCATCTGTGAGGAAATTATGCAGTGTTTTATGCCTCAAGTCTCCGCTTCATCTGTTAGGAAATTATGCAGTGTTTTATGCCTCAAGTCTCCGCTTCATCTGTTAGGAAATTATGCAGTGTTTTATGCCTCAAGTCTCCGCTTCATCTGTTAGGAAATTATGCAGTGTTTTATGCCTCAAGTCTCCGCTTCATCTGTTAGGAAATTATGCAGTGTTTTATGCCTCAAGTCTCCGCTTCATCTGTTAGGAAATTATGCAGTGTTTTATGCCTCAAGTCTCCGCTTCATCTGTGAGGAAATTATGCAGTGTTTTATGCCTCAAGTCTCCGCTTCATCTGTGAGGAAATTATGCAGTGTTTTATGCCTCAAGTCTCCGCTTCATCTGTTAGGAAATTATGCAGTGTTTTATGCCTCAAGTCTCCGCTTCATCTGTTAGGAAATTATGCAGTGTTTTATGCCTCAAGTCTCCGCTTCATCTGTGAGGAAATTATGCAGTGTTTTATGCCTCAAGTCTCCGCTTCATCTGTGAGGAAATTATGCAGTGTTTTATGCCTCAAGTCTCCGCTTCATCTGTTAGGAAATTATGCAGTGTTTTATGCCTCAAGTCTCCGCTTCATCTGTTAGGAAATTATGCAGTGTTTTATGCCTCAAGTCTCCGCTTCATCTGTTAGGAAATTATGCAGTGTTTTATGCCTCAAGTCTCCGCTTCATCTGTTAGGAAATTATGCAGTGTTTTATGCCTCAAGTCTCCGCTTCATCTGTTAGGAAATTATGCAGTGTTTTATGCCTCAAGTCTCCGCTTCATCTGTGAGGAAATTATGCAGTGTTTTATGCCTCAAGTCTCCGTTTCATCTGTGAGGAAATTATGCAGTGTTTTATGCCTCAAGTCTCCGTTTCATCTGTGAGGAAATTATGCAGTGTTTTATGCCTCAAGTCTCCGTTTCATCTGTGAGGAAATTATGCAGTGTTTTATGCCTCAAGTCTCCGCTTCATCTGTTAGGAAATTATGCAGTGTTTTATGCCTCAAGTCTCCGCTTCATCTGTGAGGAAATTATGCAGTGTTTTATGCCTCAAGTCTCCGCTTCATCTGTGAGGAAATTATGCAGTGTTTTATGCCTCAAGTCTCCGCTTCATCTGTGAGGAAATTATGCAGTGTTTTATGCCTCAAGTCTCCGCTTCATCTGTGAGGAAATTATACAGTGTTTTATGCCTCAAGTCTCCGCTTCATCTGTTAGGAAATTATGCAGTGTTTTATGCCTTCAGTCTCCGCTTTATCTGTGAGGAAATTATGCAGTGTTTTATGCCTCAAGTCTCCGCTTCATCTGTTAGGAAATTATGCAGTGTTTTATGCCTCAAGTCTCCGCTTCATCTGTTAGGAAATTATGCAGTGTTTTATGCCTCAAGTCTCCGCTTCATCTGTTAGGAAATTATGCAGTGTTTTATGCCTCAAGTCTCCGCTTCATCTGTTAGGAAATTATGCAGTGTTTTATGCCTCAAGTCTCCGCTTCATCTGTTAGGAAATTATGCAGTGTTTTATGCCTCAAGTCTCCGCTTCATCTGTTAGGAAATTATGCAGTGTTTTATGCCTCAAGTCTCCGCTTCATCTGTGAGGAAATTATACAGTGTTTTATGCCTCAAGTCTCCGCTTCATCTGTTAGGAAATTATGCAGTGTTTTATGCCTCAATTCACCGCTTCATCTGAGGAAATCTTTTAGTAATAAACTGTAGTGGAATGATTTGAAATCATATGCCGCACGGAAAACAAC
Source organism: Acanthosepion esculentum (assembly GCA_964036315.1). Lineage (NCBI taxonomy): Eukaryota > Metazoa > Mollusca > Cephalopoda > Sepiida > Sepiidae > Acanthosepion > Acanthosepion esculentum. The sequence continues at coordinate 35,556,908 of OZ038501.1, forward strand.
TTTGTTAAAAAAAAACGACTTCTGAATATTATTATTGCCTTTTTTTAGTAATTCTTTTTTTTATTTATTAAAATACATCCTCTTTGTGTAGGTAAGTAAATTTAAGTATTTTATAATTATTCTGCTTTTCCCTACCTTAATTCCTTAAGGGAAAAGACATATCAGAGACGTTACTTGGTTTCAGTAAAGAAAGAAAGAAAGAAAGAAGATAGAAGAAGCGATAACACTCCCTTGTGTTTAACGTCTTTCTTATCAAAATGTGAAATGAAAGTTGTCCTGAACGGCCACTCTTCTTGTTCCTTCTGTACTTATGTATGTGTTTCCCAGGGCTCTTCTCACGTTGTTTTTAATTTTCATTAACGACCGTCCCGATAATATCAGCTGTAAACTTGGTATCTATGCTAACGACACCACCATGTGTTCCTGTCTCGATAGCAAGTCTTATCAGTTCAATGAGGTCAAATTTAGCAGCTATCTCACAAACAACCTACAGTCTGTTGTTAACTGGAGCAAAGAAGCGAGTGTTATTTCTAAAGCCTCTAAAGCTGCTCTTTGTTAATCATCTGAGAGACCCTTTCCATCAGCGTGGCTGGTGCTAACCCCCAGGAGTGTGACTCGCTGCGCCTTCAGGGTTGGCATGAAAGACTACATTGAATCTATTGCTAGGTCAACTGCTAAGAAAATTGGCTCACTGTGCAGTGCTGACAATTTCTCTCTCCAGAACCTATCTTCATTTAGTTATGTGCCATGCGTGATACACACTTAGGCGATCATGTACCTTTCGATACATTTTTTCCCGCAGTAGGTTGCCATTTCTTTCTGCAGTAGACCAGTTGCCATCCAAGGCTACAGAACCCGGTCTGTCCTGCTATTTACCTATAACTGGCGGGGGTGGGGGTGGGGGTGGAGAAGAGGGGGTTTGGAGAAGAAGAGGGTATTATCACGTAGTGAATTTCAGACAGTTATGTGCCATGCATAATACACGCTTATATACACGCGAGGCAGATTGTTTCCCGAAGTAGGTTGCCATTTTTTTCTGCAGTAGATCAGTTGCCATCCAAGGTTATAGAACCTGGTCTGGGGGAAGAAGAAGACGAAGAGGATTCATACCTTTCCCAAGGGTATTAGCACGTAAGTGAATGTAATGGATTCGACTGGAATTCGAACTCGGCTCTCTGATTCCTCAATCCAAGCCGCTATCCATTACTCCATCCTGACTCCTCTTACAGAGCCTATCTTATATAACCACAAGTCTACCATTCGTCCATGCCTCGAATATTGCTGCCACATATTGTCTGGTGTTCATGCTATATATTTAGAGAACTTGGGCAGCTCGACGTGGTGTAATGGTTAGAAAGTTTGTCTTGCTAGATCAGTCACGACTGAGTAGTGAATTCGATCATCACTGGGTACCTCATACTTTCGGCATTGTGCCATATCTAAGCCGCGCTTAGAAATTCACTATGATAAAATCCAAAGAAGAATTTGCAATATTATTGGCCCTGACCTGGCATCTCGGCTTTAGTAACTTTCCCATTGCCATAAATTTTCTTCCCTGTGCCTTTTCTATAAATACTTTCATGGTAATTGTTCGGATGTGCACTTCACTATAGTACCTAGAATTTAGGAATTTAAACTCAGTACTACATTGGTAACAAGGCTTCATTAATTTACAGTTGAGTTGATTAGATGTAACCGTAATTTTTATGTTAACAGTTTCTTTGTTTGCAATTCTCGCTTGTGCAACACTAGTCCGGTTTCATGCTTTCCAGTCAACTTTGATCTTCAAAAATTGAAATGCTATGTCAATCGTTATCTACTGTCTTCCTGGTTACTCTTCTATTGATCTCGCTCCCTCACAGTGTTTTCTTGTTTTCTAATTCTTTCACACCTAGTAACCCCTCGTGTCTTAGTGGCTTTACTGTCTTGCATGGGGTAAATTGGATTAAAAAGAAAAAAATGGAAAAATTTGTCAATTTCAAATCTTTTCAACCGCCCTGTATATAGCAGTTTAGCACACTCCAACGATATTTTCCCATAATTAGCAGCATTTTTTAAACGATTTCACCCCATGCAAACAGTAAAGCGACTAAGACACAAGGGGTTAATAGGGCGGGAAGAATTAGAGACAGAAACATTACTAATGAGCGGGAAGAGAAAAGAGTAACAGGGACAATATTTAGCGATTGATATTGCATTTAAATTTTTGAAGATTAAAGTTTTTACGGCTAAAAATATTTCTCTACAAATAATAACCTTATTTCAAACGGTTTAAATATTCAGGCATCATTTAAACAAAATGCGCGTATATTTGCAAAGCGACCAATTCAGCTTGTTGTTAAAGAAAGAAGCCAATATATTGAATCGATAAAACCAGAACTCGGTACACAGCTGCAAAAAAATCCACCCCCGTCTGGAATAACACAAAACACGGAGACGACTAAAATAAAAATAAAGCGTTTTAAAATTCATCGCACGAAGAGTAGCATAATTTGATCAGAACACCGGGTAAAGATATTATTAACATATGGGAGGCAGTAATCAAGAGTGGCTAAATAAATCTGAGGTTCCGAAGACATGATCACACCACGAGAAAATAAGATATGACGGTTGACTGGAATGTCATGTGGTTGAATCTGGACAATTTTAAGAGCCTGCAAGAACAAACACTGGATACAACGCTTATGGCAAACCCATACCCGTTCGGAACAAGTTTTTTTTTTTTTTTTAAGCTTATCACCCCAAGTAAGGCTGGAAGCCACTAGCACGCAAGGGGTTACAGAAGGTTTGGAGGGAGAGCAGATAGGAGTGGTAAAGGAGAGGATGTGGAGAAAGATAGTGGATCGATCAAGGCAAGGGGCTTACAGAAGATTTGGAGCAAGAGCAGATAGGAATGAGAGGTGAAAGGATGTGGAGAAGGGAAGTGGATAGATCAAGGCAACTGGAGATGTCGATTGACGTTACACTTAAATAGTTGGAGATTATATTTGTCAGGGAAACAGGAATAAGGAAGGGAGTTCCACAGGCGAGATGTGCGAGACATGAAGCTATTGGAGTAGAAGAGACGTCTACATCTAACAGTTTCAACGGTGAAGGGGTGGGAACGGGATACCAGCCTCGTAGGACGCTTAAATTCATGAGGCCTGGGAACCAGCGAAAGCAGCTCATCGGAGCAATTACCGTGAAAGTATTTGTAAAAAAGACAGAGCAAGGCAACGGCGCGTCTGTGAGAGAGCGACTGCAGACGAGATGACAGATCAGGGCCAATTACATTGCATATCCGTCTCTAGATCAAGAACCCTGAGGCAAACAGCAGGGGCTCCAGACCATATATGGCAGCAATACTCCATGCAAGGGCGAATGGTTGATTTATAGATTTGGAGGATCGATTCCGGGGAGAAAAATTTCCTGGCCCGGCACAGGGAGCCAACTTTCCTTGCGGTGGATGAAGCAATTGACTCGATGTATTTGTTCCATCTCAGGTCAGCGGACAGCGTGAGACCGAGCAGCCGCAGAGAGGAGCTCTCGAGAAGTTGGGCTTCAGACATTCTAATGGGATGCAGGGATGGATCCTTATGGTGGTTAATAGAGAGCAGATTTGTTTTAGAGGCGTTAAAGTTAACCAACCAATTCTTGCCCCAGTTCACAACCAATTGTAGGTCCTTTTCGAGACGAACTGCCAGGTTAACTTTGTCAGCATCACTAGATTTGATGAGGCAGGAGTAAATTGTGCGGTCATCCGCGTAGATGCCGATTTGGGAAGTGTAATATCTGTTTTCCACATGCCTAATGGTTATTAGTTGCTTTCTTATAAGGAAATATTCAGCATGCATTGACCCAGCATTCAGTTCTATTCGGGTTACACTTTTCTTCATTCCCTGGTCATCAGGCTGGGATGATATGTATAATACCTGTTCTAATATAATATCTGTTCTCTCTCTCTCTCTCTCTCTCTCTCTCTCTCTCTCTCTATATATATATATATATATATATATATATATATAATAAAGAAAGACCATCCTTAAAATCCATTTCGGTTATAATTTATTTCGTGAATATATTTATTCAAATATTCATTTCTTCAGACCGAAGGTTTTTTTTTTTAGAAATGAAATCAATTTGTCCAAAGGAAAAAGGAAAGGAAAAAAGAAAGAAAAAGGAAAAGGAAACATTTTATAATAAAATAGGAAATAAAGAAAAAAATCAGTATAAAATTTTTTAAAAATTACGGAAGCGAGAACGAGAGAGAGAGAGAGGGGGGAGAGAGAGACCAGGAATAGAAAGGTGAGAGAGAGGGAGGAAGGGAAAGAAAAGAAAGGAAAGAAGGAAGAATTAAATATGAGTCGATAGGTTGACCTAGAAATAAATTATTCCTTAAAGGGCTGAACAAGATAATATATAGGAGATGGGTGATCAGAATGAAAACAGATAATGAGATATATCTAATAGTCATGTCATTTCAGGCAGCAAAAAACTCATCATCACATAATCATCACAATTTCAAAATGTTACTAATAATAATATCCGACACCAATAAATTAATGTAAATTAAATTTTAAAAAAAATTAAAGAATATAAAAATAAATTAAATAATTAAATAAATCAAGACATAAATAAAAAACAAATTTAAAGACAACTCAAAAATATAGATAAGGATAAAAATAATAAAGGTAATATTATATAAAATATTAATATAAAAATAATTAATAATTTAAATCTATAAATGATGTAGGTAAGACAATCTCATAAATGATCATAGAAAAAAAGTGAATACACGTACGCATACATCTTAGTACCCATAGAAAACAGAATCAGCACTTCAAGTGTATATTCACCAAAACCAATGATTTTAAGGAACTTTAAATTTGTTCTTGTGTCTACAATTGAAGATAAGTTCGTTCCTTTGATTCAATAATTGGTCAGCATTTTTATATTTAATCATCATAGTTTTCTCTTGTATGCATAGATTGCATCTGTTCCATAAATTGTTGGGAGTCTGAGACTGACAGATAATATCCCATTTAATTTGTGGTTCTTATACTTTAATTTTATACATACAAATATTTAAATAAATGCTCTTTTTTAATAAATAGTATTAACTACATTTACCAGCCTGAATGTTTCGAGATATTTCATAGAAAATATGTGTTTCCTACAAGAATCAAACCTGTATCCAACACGGAACCGTTTTATAGCCTGACGTGCTATACCATTTAGCTACAGAGGAAGCGTCTGGTTAGCAAAATCAAGTTACTGTTTTTAAATTACAAATTTCTTATGATTTCTCTTGAACGTTGATATCTGCTCGAAGCGTATCTTAACGTAAACAAATGATATTAGTCCATTTCATAATATATATATATATATATATATATATATATATGGGTGATAACGATATATAGATTTTTATATATCAAGAACAATTTTGTGGTGAAACGTGTGACATAATGAAAAAATTCTTCGTATTACGCGCTTCGTTCTTTAGGACGAAATAAGACAAAAGTGATGTTTACGTTGATGCAACTACATATGATCAACAAAGATTGAATAACGTCAATGGCAAATCTCTAAAGAGCTTGGAATACCAAGGCACGTTGCTCATGGCACCTAGCAAAAACATACGGATGTTGGGAGCGTTTTGCATATGAACAAACAAAAAATGAAAGCTTCGAAATTAGTAGACAAAATAGATCAAAGAAATAGATCAAATTAATACTTTGTCAAGAAATGGCTGAAAGCGGCATTACTGACGAATTGCCAACTCATGCAGTGAGAAGCAAACAAAAAACTCATCTAAATGAGGCATTGGGGAGAAGAAATATCATTAACCAAAACAGACATGGAATAAGATGAAAACGCCGAGCAAAAAACATCTGCTATAGGATAATGAAAGATGAGCAAAAGTGATATATAATGACAAAAATGAAAAATGGATGATTCTAATGCAAGAGAATATAGCTGAAGACCAATTGGATCAAGAAACAATCCAACATATATACATATATATATATATATATATATATATATATATATATACGTGTGTAAAGACAGAGTATCATTTTCTGGTTGGGGCTAAATGGCTTGGGGGTAGGTCACTAGAGAAAAATAATAAAAATCGATGGAACGCTAAAGAATGATGGTCTTTGTCTGAATTTCTAGGATGAGGATTCTGTTTATCCATTAAGAAATGTCCCCAAAAATTAAACACGGTGAGGTTTGGGGATCTTTTGCTGAGGACTCGCCATTCCGAGGGTAAACAAACAATTGAACGTTGCCAGAGATACGACGCGACTACATCGCCCCTGTAGCAGCCATTCAAAACTTAGAAAACTCTTCTTTCAAATGGTCACTGAAATCAGTTCATTCTTTTTTTTAAATAACCCTGTATGAGAGACTAACCACTCCATTCTTGGGTGGATGTTTTTATTTATAAAATCTACTGCATTTTGTTTATGTTTTTGAGTAGGTTACACCAAATGAACTTGTTCTGCTATTGCTTGTTAATACGATTTCCGATTAAGATCAGCTGTAGGGAACAATCAGTCAATGCGAAGATCATGAGACACGCATTTTTGCTGAGAGGTTTTTAATGCTTTCTTGGAAATGTTTTATTGATCGATTGATCTGGTTATTTTTACGGCTTATCAACCTTTTGCGGATTATTTAAAAGCAGAAAATATTTTAAAATTGCAAGAATTTGTTCTGGAAATAATAATGGTTTACTGATACAAGTCCTACTAATTAACCCATAGCTGAGGAGAAGAGGCGGATTCATACCTTTCACAAGAATATTCGCGCGTAAGTGAATATAACGAATCCGACCGGAGTTCGAACTCGCCTCTCCGACTCCCAATTCCTAGCCGTCAACGTGATATGGGCGTAAGCCGGCAATTTTTATCTTTTATAACAGCGTTAATATTCTCACAGAAAAAAAAGAAGGGCAATTATGTTTTGCTTAATAAATTCTAAACACAGTTATATCAGCAAACCAAATAACTTTGGGGGAAATCATTTACATTTTAAGAGATTTTTTTTTTTTTTAAGCGTATCACCCCAACCAAGTCTGGAGGCCACTATCACGCATGGGGTTACAGAAGGGATGGAGGAAGAGCAGATAGGAGTGGTAAAGGAGAGGATGTGGAGAAAGAGAAAGACGGAGGGTCGATCAAGGCAAGGGGGTTACAGAAGATTTGGAGCGAGAGCAGATAGGAATGAAAGATGAAAGGGTGTGGAGAAGGGAAGTGGATAGATCAAGGCAACTGGAGATGACGATTGACGCTACACTTAAACCGTTGGAGATTGTATTTGTCAGGGAAACAGTAATAGGGAAGGGAGTTCCATAGGCGAGATGTGCGAGACATGAAGCTATTGGAGTAGAAGAGACGTCTACATCTAACAGTTTCAACGGTGAAGGGGTGGGAACGGGATGCCAGCCTCGTAGGACGTTTAAATTCACGAGGCCTAGGAACCAGCGAAAGCAACTCCTCGGAGCAATTACCGTGAAAGTACTTGTAGAAAAGGCAGAGCGATGCAACATCGCGTCTGTGAGAGAGCGACTGCAGACGAGATGACAGATCAGGGCCAATCACATTGCATATCCGTCTCTGGATCTTATCAAGAACCCCGAGGCAACCAGCAGGGTCCCCAGACCATAAATGGCAGCAATACTCCATGCAAGGGCGAATGGTCGATTTATAGACTTAAAACAAATAAGTATATAAAAATGCTTTGTTGTACTCATTAAATTATCTTTGACTGTTTTCATTTAATTAAATTTTGTCTTTGATTAAGTAGATTTGTAAGGCACGCAAAGTGGAATACAGTATAGAGAGAGAGAAAGAAAGAGAGAGAGGGGGAGGGAGGGGGGAGAGAAAGAATTTGTGCTCAGCTTGTCAAGAGCATTCGTGCTCAGCTTGTCATTACTGCCTTTTCCAGCAACCGGGAAGGAAGAGACACATTAAAATGATAAAAAAATGTTCGATTTCACTTCTCACGTAACTAATTTTTTTCTAATGTCCTCACTGGATGTCTCACTTATATTATCCTGTACAACAAAGCTTATTCAATCTTCTTCTGCTTCTTCTTCCATGTACCGCTTGAGGACATAGCCAATCATCGTTCTCCACAACTTCTTATCTCTGGCGGCCATTGGGAGTTCTTTTTCCTTTGCTAAGCACCCTCCCAGGTTTCACCATTCATTCTCACAAGCTCGTCAGTTAAGTGCCTTCTCCTTTATCTGTTGCCCTCAATATGCCCCGTGATATTTTCCAAGCCCTCCTTCCTCGTTATGCGTCTAAGGAATTTCAGCTGTCTTTTACTAATTCTGAGTAGAAGTGTTCTTTCTGTTGCAATTTTCTGTAAGACTTCCTTGTTTCAGTTTCTTTCTATAGAACCACAATTCTGCTGCTTCTAGTTTTTTTTCCTCGTCCTTGGGGAGATTGTCCAACTTTCACTGCCATATAAGTGGATATGGATGCAATATAGCAATCAAACATTGCTTTCTTTGTTACTAATGATTTTTTCCGTTTCTCATTATAACTTTTGGAATGCTTCTTTCGCTGGTCCAATGAGCGTTCAAATCGCGGTGTTGCATTTTCCATCCTCTGTTAAATATATTTATATTCAGATATTTGAACTTCTGCACCTGCTTGATGTTTACATCTCCAGTTCGTAATTCGCATCTTGGGCTTCTTATCTTGCTGATAACCATCCTTTCTGTCTTTTTGAACTTGATGGTCACTCTTTTTATCTCGTTTTCTTCTACAACCTTCCTTAGGATGTCCTGTAGTTTTATTTCCGAATCAGCCATTAACATAGTATCATCTGCGTATCTTAATTTGAAATGACGCCCACCGATAATAAATCCTGGCAGGGTCTCCAGCTCCCTTAGGAAAGCGCTTATTTAATAACTAAACGAAATATCGTAGATTAGAGGTGTGGTATGATACTGGAATAGGATTGACCTCAAGTTCGCACCAAATCTCCAAAGGAAACCAGGAGCTGAGATGAGCCCAGCTGGGAGTAGAGATCCGTTCAATTCAGTGGTGACCCAAGAGGTGAACACCTGTGCGCAAGGATGCTCTTAATATGTGCACGGGTGAGAAAAAGCCGTTTGTCAGATGGATAGATAAATAACCGCACTGGAATCAAACAGTGTGACAGACACAGGAAATCGGAGAGCCGAGTTCAAATTCCAGTTGGCTTTGTTATATTCACTTACGCGCAAATACCCTTCGGAAAGTTAGGGATCCATCTCTACTCTCCCTCACTCAGGCTTCGGTCAAATAGTAGGACTTGTATCTGGAAGAATCATTGGTATTTTCCACAAAAATTGTTTATGCAATATTCTCTCGCAAAAAAAAAAGAAAAGAATTATTCTTATTAACCTCTTGAGAGCACCAATTACTGGAAGTAACCTTCTACAGTTCGAAATTTTTCGGCTTTAAATAACCCACAAAGGGTTGATAAGCCGTAAAAAATCAATCGATCAAACAAGAATGTAAGGTCGCACGTTTGCCAGAACAGAGTTTGCACTGAGATTAACACCAGACTATTAACCCTGCGTTAGTCATGGTATGTTTTCCGGTGTTTTTTTTTACCCACATATTTTTTAAAGTGCGAGTAATTCCTAGTTGGTAGCTTCTTTCTTTTGCACCCCCTACTCTCCCTGATTCAGAGAGGATGTGTAGCACGCGATGTGTCGCAGTTGTCCTGGGAGGTAGATGCTAGGGAGCTATCCGTTTTCGGAAATCAAAGGTGACTAACGCAGGGTTAAGGAAGCTATGTGCAGAGTTGATCTGAGATGACACCGGCCAGGGATGAGGGATGTGGAGGTCCGCGATTCACCGGTCGTCGGTGGCGAGCATCGAGATAAATACATATGGGGCATGGGCTGCACCTGATATGTGAACGCATGCGACAGACCGTCGGACAGATGGATATATAAACAACCGCCCGAGTGATGGAGCTGAAGTAGCTCTCCAAAGATATCAGAAGAGAACGTAGGATTCGCGTGTCAGCCGAGGACGAGGACGAGGATTACGAAGCGGGGCCGCAAACCACGAACTCCTCGTGAATAAGTGACGAAATACTGAATTAAATAAAATGTTAAGTAATGGAGATTCAGGTCTCGTATTATCAGTCAATCGGCACACCCACTTCTTTAAAGACGCAATTTCGATATATTTAATTAATTTCAAATCGAGCACTGATTCCAAATGCCCCACTCAGAATTCGATAAGGAACCGAAAAGAAAGAGACGGGTAAGAGACAAGAAAGAAATTCCTTAGATTTCGGGAAAATAGTGATTTGTTTTATACGGTTTAGCAAACCTTTAGATGTTATTTAAAGCTAAAAAATATTTTTGATTACAAGAATAATTCTTTCTTTCTCATCTGCATTTTGGAGATAATAATGTTTTTTCCATAATATATAAGTTTATTTAATCCATAGCTGTGAGGGGAGAAGAGATGAATTTATACCTTTCATAAGGGTATTTGAATGTAAGTGAATATAACAACCTCGACTGGAATTTGAACACGGCTTCCTGATTTCTTAATCTGAGTCGCTATCCCTCACACCACCCGCACATCCCTTCTGAAAAAAGTCGTGGTTATATAACTATCTCACTA
>OZ038501.1:35572538-35587538 GCA_964036315.1 Acanthosepion esculentum
GTTCCTAGTTAATGTGAATAAGTCTTGTTCTCGGCCTGTTCCCGGCTTTTTCTTCTGTTATGATTCATGTCGAGTTTCCCAATCTCCCCAGTTTGTTTTTGTCCCCCTTTTTCATCTCGGCTGAGTCAGCTTTTGATTTTCCCATTCCGTCATTTATTTTTCCCTCCCCATTCCATTAGTGAGTGTGCTTCTTGATTCTATCTATTGACAGAATACAGCGGCCACCCTTATTATTTTGAGGGGTGGACGGTTCCTACTAACATTATTTTGTTTTCGTTTTGTCTTTGGTTGACATTTTGAGTTTCTGTTATGGGAATTTACCCATAATAATAATGGACTATTCCGGACATCATAAATACTGCGCCTCAAGAGGGAGCAGCGTTCAGTCAGTCAGAGACAGAGTCGCGGTCAGACGATTACTGTAAGACATTGGAATAGTGATACTTGTCCAGACAACATAGTTCACTCTAACCAAATCTGATATTCACTACTAATACTTCTACTTCTTTGTACACATTTCTGTTTGTAATATATCTGTGTTATTCCATACCTGTGTTCGAGTTATTCTTCATTGGTTCTACCTTGGACCATCACCGTGGTACAAGGAACTTGGACCATAACAAGTGGCGACGAGGTAACTCCAAGAAAAAAACGAACTCTATACGCGGAGGACATACTTTTTTGCTATCCGTCTCACATAACAAGTGGCGACGAGGTAACCCCAAAATAAAAACGAACTCTCTACGCGGGGGACATACTTTTTTGCAATACGTCGCACATAACAGGTGGCGATGTGGCAACCCAAAAGAAAAACGAACTCTTTACGCGGAGGACATATCTTTTTGTCACCCGTCGCACATAACAGTGGTCGACGAGTAAACTCTAAAAAAAACAAGTTCTACGCGAGATTTCTATAAAAAAACACGTTCTACGCGAACACACACACACACACACACACACACACACACACACACACACACATATATATATATATATATATATATATATATATATAATTTTCTTTTTCAATATCAATTTTACTGAAGGATTTTTTTTTGCGTACACAGGTTTCGGAATATCAGGTTATACTAAAGTAAAATACGTACACAAAATTACGTCAACATGGAAGATTTTAAGGCAACCATTGTGGAACTTATCAAAATCCAATTTGAACAGCAACAAAAGAAACATCTTGAGTTACAAGAATTATTGCTACGTGTAATGTCAAATAAAGAGCAAAAATCCGAAAATAAAACAGTTCTCTCACAAGACGCTATTTGGAGTACTACCGAAGATTTCACGTACACACCCGACGAAGATAAAACTTTTGTAAACTACTTCCGAAGGTACCAAGATCTATATGAATTTGACTGCAAAGATTGGTCAGACGCACGAAAAGTACGTCTATTACTAAAAAAATTAGACACATGCGAATATACCAAATTCGTAGAATATATCCTTCCAAGGAAAACTAATGATTTAACTTTCAAAGAAGCCATAAAACTGCTAACAGAACTTTTCAGGCATAATACCTCACTATTCCACAAAAGATGGAAATGTCTGAACCTAACAAAAAAGGACAGCGAAGATTACATAACTTTCGCATCAATTATTAACAAATATTGTGATGACTTCAAATTATCGGAACTCAGCGCGGACAATTTCAAATGTCCAAGGCCTGGTTCGACCAAAGACGCGGAAATGAGACGCAGAATCCTTACTAAATTGGAGAGTGAACAAGATTTGACACTTCAAAAACTAGCCGAAGACTGCCAGAGATGCATCAGTGTGAAGAAAGACTCAAAAGACATAGAAGAAGCTGGCATAGCACACATACGTAAAGTACGAAGACAAACCAACTTTCCCTCCTCAGAAACAAACCAAACCGATCCCCCACTCAAGAACAGGTAAAACAAAATTTTCTAACTCTAAAAGTCAATATCAGAAAAAACTACCACCCAGTCCATGCTATCGCTGTGGGACTTGGCATTGGTTTAAAGACTGTACATACTGTTTTAAAACTTGTCTAACATGCAAAAAATAGGACATAAAAGTTCTCATTGTTAGTCATGGGGTGTTTTGTAGGGCCCTTGTGTATATGTGGTATTGTAGTGTGTGCAGTATTGAAAGGTGATGGATGAGTTCTTGTGGTGAATGCGTAATTGTAATGAATGAATGGGTCATGATTGGGGTTAACTCGGAATAGGATAGCTAGTGAAAGACCAGCCTTTTACCCCACTTCCCCTTCGGCCTTGTGCCACAATTTTGTATTTTTTACAAAATAAATATATTGCCTACGCCTATTGCATACGTCTAATCCTAAGCATATTGCCTACGACTAGCTGCTAGATTTTCTACCCGGTTATAGTAGCCAAAACCATTTAGCTACTTCGAAAAAATATATCCCTTTCCGGGACATATCAGTTGGCGACGACATTCGAAACGACCTCACAAGTTAAAACAAAAACAAAACAAAAAATTACAGTTGACAAGACTTATTACTAACGAAGAACGTTAGAAAGACTTGTTCGACGCTTAGAGAAATTAAGTAATTTTTACCTCATTTTTGTTTTAACGTTTATTAACGAGGAAAGTTAGAAAAGGAAAAACTTGTGCAACGCTTACAGAAAGTCAGAAATTGCCACCCCCCCGGTTGGACTTAGAAAATTTTATTGTCTACATAAATTGGAGGAAACTTTTTTGTGGATACGTTGGCAGAATGGAACAAATTACGGAAGTAACTAAGGTGCTACAAGTCACTTTACAGCAACAATTCCAACAACAACAACAATTCCAACAACAATTCCAACAACAACAATTTATTCAGCAACAAGATAGGTTTGAAAAGTTATTTAAACAACAGGCAAAAGACAATAAATCACTTTGGGAAGACGTATTATCCAGGACAACAAAAGAACCGGGTTCTAGATTTTTTTTTCTGCTGAAGGAATTTCAAATTCACTCTCTGAATTTAAATACGACTCTGACAATGGTTTAACGTTTCCGGCTTATTTTCGTAGGTTTGAAACAATATTTACGAAAAGATGCGAACAATGGTCCGACAAGGAAAAAATCACTCTATTGTTGCAGAAGCTGGGAACAGAAGAAAATACAAAATACGCGAATTTAATCCTCCCAAAGAAGCCAGAAGAAATTACATTCAGCGAAACAGTAGAAATTTTGTCGAAAATTTTCGATAAAAGAGATAGTCTGTTTCATACACGATACAAGTGTCTAAATATCGTAAAACAAGAGGATGATGGTTTGTCACGTATGTAGGTATGGTTAAAGCACAGTCTGAGGCGTTTAAATTAAAGGAAGTGTCAAGCGACATGTTCAAGTGTCTAATTTTTGTGCAGGGCCTAAACATATAAAAAGATGATACTCGGATTGAGGAGAAGAGCATTTCGCGAGTACAAACTGTAAGACAACAGAAGTGGATACAAAATAAAGAAAGAAAAATTATATGCAGTTCGTGTGGTGGACAGCATATAAAGAAGGATTGTTTCTTTAGGGATAAAATATGTTTTAATTGTGGGCGTGTAGGCCATAGAAGTTCCCATTGTCGGGCAAAACAGAGAAAAGTAAAATTAAAGTCTCAAACAAAGGTGAACGTAGTTTTGTCTAAAAACGAAATTGAGGAGGGTCAAAGAAAATACCTCAATGTAAAAAATGGACAGACCGTAAAATTATTACTCTATTTAGGAAGTGATATCTCGGTAATAAACGAGCAAACATGGAAAAAAATCGGTTACCCACCGTGGACTAACACAGACAAAATTGCCAGGGGAGTGTCAGGAAAAAGACTTAAGTTTAGAGGTGAATTAAAATGTAACATTTCGTTCATGGGAAAAATTCACAAACCGAAAGTGTATGTGCTCCCTGGTTCAGTAAACCTCTTTGGTACAGACTGGATCGTATTGATTAACTTATGGAAGTTACCGGTAAATTCTTTCTGTAACAAAGTTAACGTCAAAGAATTATAATACGAAGCAAACAGAAAGATTTATTACGGATTTGAAAAGCGAATTCCCTCGCGTCTTTTCAGAAGGACGAGGTCTGTGCACAAAAACAGAAGTCAACTTCGAATTGAAAGAAAATGTTAAACCAATCTTTAAACCAAAGAGAAAAGTACCATTTTCGGCACTAGACACAATAAATGAGGAATTAGAAAAGTTGGAGAAAATTGGCGTTATTTCAAAAGTCGATTACTCGGATTGGGCACCTCCAACCGTATATATAAAAAAGAAAAACCGAAAAATCAGAGTGTGTGCTGACTTTTCGACAGGATTAATTTACTGTTTAAAAGACCATGCGTACTCTCTACCGTCTCCGGAGGATATATTCACTAAATTAAACTGAGGTAGAGAGTTTTCAAAGTTGGACTTGTCGGAGACTTACCTTCAGGTTAAAGTCAGTGAAGTATGTTCGAAGTACCTAACAATAAACACGCATAAAGGGATTTTTAAACTAAATCGTCTTCCTTTTGGATTGAAGGTAGCTCCAAGCCTATTCCAGCAAATAATGGACACAATGTTGGCTGGTATGGAGTATGCAATCGCATACTCAGATGATATTTTGATTAAAAGTGAAAACGAGGCTCAACACAAAACGCAAATTAGAGCAGTATTTCAGAGAATTGAGGAATACGGGTTCAAGCTGAGTGCTGAAAAATGCGAGTTCTTCTTAAAGAAGATAAAATATTTACGTCAGATCATTGTCAGTAAAGGAAGAAAAGCGGATCCAGAAAGGGCTGAGGCTGTAAAAAATATGCCAGCACCTGATAATGTGGGTAAATTCCAGGCGTTCTTGGAATTAGTAGTTACTATAGCATTTATATCCCAAAAATGTATGATATAAGAGATCCTTTAAATAATTTGGTGAAAAACGGCGCAAAGTGGATATGGTTGAAAAAATGGGAACATGCATTTAAAAAAAATAAAACGCTGTCTATTAGCAGATCTATCGTTAGCGCATTTCGACCCGAAGAAAAAAATGATTGTAGCAGCAGATGCCAGTAATGAGGGACTAGGTGCGGTATTACTTCATTCGAGGACGGATCTACGAAGCCAATAGCAAATGCCTCGAGAACGTTACTGCACGCGGAACGAAGTTACAGTCAAATCGAAAAAGAGAGTTTAGCAATAATCTACGCTGTAAAAAAATTTCACAGGTTTCTATACGGAAGAGAATTTATTCTGCAAACAGATCACAAACCGCTGTTAACAATATTTTTTTAATAAAAAAAGGTATACCAACTCACACGGCAAATCGACTACAGCGTTGGGGTGTAATTTTACTGAATTATAATTTCAAAATGGAATATATGCCTTCAAAGAAGCTAGGTCACGCCGATGGGTTGTCGAGGTTAATACCTAAATATACGGAACCACTGGAAGAAACAGTAATAGCGGCGCTAAGAGACGAAAGTGAATTGTCGGGTCTGTTATGCAACACTATTAGAGAACTACCGGTTACTCTTGAAGATGTGAAAAATGCAGCGGAGTACGATGATTTCATTAAAAAAATGAAAAAGCAAGTCTGGTTGAACGAGAAAACTAAAAAAGGAATTAGTGTGTCACCTTTTTCAATCTGCGAACAGGTATTACTATACGCAGATAGTTGTAATGCCGTGTACTCTGCAAAAGAAAATTCTGAAAGAATTTCACACTGGCCATCCAGGGATTTCGAGAATGAAATCTCTAATGAGTGGCTATACTTATTGTCCGAGGATGGACCAAGACAGAAAATTTGGTGAAACAATGCAGAGGATGTTAACTGGCAGCAAGGGATCTACCGGTAAAGATTCAACCATGTCCAAAGACAGATGTCCCATGGACTCGGTTGCATATCGACTATGCAGGGCCCATAAATGGATCTTATTACCTGATTATCGTAGACAGTTTCACTAAGTGGCCAGAAATTAAGTGCAGATATCCAACTGCGACAAATACAATAAACGCACTTAATGAAATTTTTAGTCGTTTTGGACTCCCTAAAACTTTAGCCAGAGACAACGAAACGCAGTTTACGAGAAGAGAATTCAAGGAATTCTGTACATCATTGGCCATCGATCACGTGACAATGCCAGTATATCATCCAAGATCGAATGGACAGGCAGAAAAATTCGTGGACACCTTTAAACGAGCGTTGAAGAAAAATCAAGGCGTGGACACGAATGAAAGAAATATTCAGAAATGTTTGGCAGTATATAGAATTACGCCAAACCCGAATACGACGTCAGGGTTATCGCCAGCAGAGTTAATGTTTGCGAGAAAAATACGCTCTGTCTTCGACGGGCTGTTGCCTAGTCCGGGGAAGAAAACGGCTAAAAAAGAAAACCAGAGGACTAAAGTATATAAGCTAGGTGACAAAGTTTTTTTCAAGAACTTTAGGGCTGGAAAAATGTATTGGGAAGAAGGAATGATAGCCAAAAGAATTGGACAGGTCATATATGACATAAAAGGGGAAGAATTTCGGTGCAAAAGACATTGGAATCAATTGAGACCCAGACATACTACAGAGGTCACAGAAAATACCGAAGAGATTCCAATGGAAGTCCTGTATGACGCATTTGAAATTCCCGTTCCAGTAAGTCAACATTCGCCAGTGGAGGTATCCCCGACCTCAAGGTCAGTGGTAGCAGTATGTCAAACGCCACCAGTACAAGGAGGATTGAGACGAAAAAGACTTAGGAAAAAAATCACTCGATTATATGCAGACCCTAAAAAGAGAAAATATTGAAGCTAAATTTCACGGGAAAATTTAGCTCAGGGGGAGGTGATGTAATGAATATGCATACACCTGGGTTCCCCCTCATAGTAATATGATTGGCTGGTGTCAGCCATAAATACAGACTGATGTGGAGGTACATCGCCTACGCCTATTGCACAAGCCTAAACTTGACCATATTGCCTACGACTACGACGAGTACCAGTCCATTACGGCTACCTGCTAGATTTCCTACCCGGTTACAGTAGCCAAAACCACTTAGCTACTTCGAACAAACATATCCCTTTCCGGGACATATCAGAGAAATTAACAATCAAACAACGTGTTAAAGTTATCGAAGCCTATTACGAAAATGGACGCGCACTTCGCGATTTTTGGTCAACATTATCAACCAACCGAGAACGCTATTGGAAACGATGTAAAGTTGTTGTTGGGGGGGGGCTCAATTCCTGCGCGCCATGACGAATAGAGGTGTCTAGATTTTCGGCCACATTCTCGTGCACTGCATCAATGTTTTCAGCTGAACGGCGTAAACGAGCAAGCACTGGTGTTTTCACATCTGCCACCAACCCAGTTTGTTTGAATTTACAAACATTTTTTCCAATTGCACTATTGAAACTTTAACACGTTGTTTAATTGTTAATCTTTCTATGGTTGAAATTGCCAAAGACTTAAGTTGTTAAATCTGAAAGAAAAAGAAAAAAATCATTAGCTGCTTAAACTTAATTCACCTTTAAAATCGGTCCAAGTTATAGGAATAACCTTAATAAGTCCGTGTGTACCGAGGTTCCAAATAAAGACTGTATCAGTAGTACTAAGACCCATTGTAATACACTGCATGTCTTATAGTTGAAGTTACAGTGAAGTAATAGATAGCAGCTGGGATTTAGGAATCGGGGAGCTGAGTTAGAATAAAGGTATAAATCCATTTTCACCTCCCGGGTCATATTAGGATGTGTATTTAGAATAATGATTGTTCTTCTAAAAAAAGTTAATGCAATATTCACTCGTTAAAAAGGAATTATTCTTTCAATTCCAAAATATGTTTAAATAATCTACAAAAGGTTGATAATCCGTAAAAAAGTTAATTAATCAGCCATAAATAAAGCACATGCTAGAATTCATTCAAGACAATAAAAAAAAGAAAAAATTGTAAGGGGCTGAGATTCAAAAATCTACCCAATCCAGGCCAGGAGAAGAGATCTCATAAATAATGGAGATGTACCTTAATAAAGAAAGTATCAGCAGCAGCCCTTAATAAAGAAAGTATCAGCAGCAGCCCTTAATAAAGAAAGTATCAGCAGCAGCCCTTAATAAAGAAAGTATCAGCAGCAGCCCTTAATAAAGAAAGTATCAGCAGCAGCCCTTAATAAAGAAAGTATCAGCAGCAGCCCTTAATAAAGAAAGTATCAGCAGCAGCCCTTAATAAAGAAAGTATCAGCAGCAGCCCTTAAAGTATCAGCAGCAGCCCTTAAAGTATCAGCAGCAGCCCTTAAAGTATCAGCAGCAGCCCTTAAAGTATCAGCAGCAGCCCTTAAAGTATCAGCAGCAGCCCTTAAAGTATCAGCAGCAGCCCTTAAAGTATCAGCAGCAGCCCTTAAAGTATCAGCAGCAGCCCTTAATAAAGTATCAGCAGCAGTTCTGAGCGTATAAAAACAAATGAAGCCTCAATTAACTCTCTGTTATATAGGAATAAAATGTCGCTGCCGACACCTGAGTTTGAACATAGATCGCCGGTGGGCAAATACGGGTGATCCCATTATTGAATTAAGTAGACCACGTTACCATAGAGGAAACGCATATATGGGAGGTAGCGTGTGTATAATGGATCGCAATTTCTAGTCTATCCTCTATACTATACGGACCGCTATTCTCTACTCTACTGACTATACTATTTCTCTATTCGGATCGCTATACGGATTACTATTCGAGCGAGTATTATAGAGCAAGTACTATTAGTGCGAGTGCTATTCGAAGGTGTCTGACACTATTATTGTTCAACGGCGTTACTATAGTTGTAGCTGCGATTACAAAGTCTCTACTACAACGAGCATTACGAAAGTGACAACGAGTATTTGTTTACATCCCAAAAGTGGCAACAAGTGTCCGTTGACATCACAAAACTCTTTCTTCCTGTTTTCCTCCTTTCGAAGTGTGACATGGACTTTTCACACTGAAGCAAAAAAGACCGTGGACACTTCACACACAACCACACCTACACAGACAAGTCACACTCAAATACATTCATTAAAATTTCTCGTTGTATATGCAATTTACTTCTAGAAAAAGAAACTCTTAAACATTCATTTTTGTTGTTTTGTTTAATAAATGTTATCTTGTATTGTTAATCAATTGGACTCTGTTATTTTGTGTATGTATCTATTTCACCACCATTATTTCATGCATTGTAAAGGAGTTACAGCGTGTGGAAGAATAATGAACAGAGACATTAGTAATGAGCGAGAAGAGGAAAGTGTAATCAGGAGAACAGTAGATAGCGATTGACATTGCATTTAAATTTAATTAAAATTAAAATTAATTGAAATGTTAGTTAAATATGAAGAGTGTGTCAAAAATGGAAATTGTCAAAGGTGAGGATTGCTTCTATAATTAGAAAAGTCCTGAAGAAACACAAGAAAGAATTGAAATGTGACGAGCATTTCCATAATTTGTAGAGAATAAGAATAAATATCCCATTGTACTTGGTTCATATATTTTATAATTTTGTAAATAAACATTGCCGATGGGGCCAAAAGCGTGTACAGTGAAAGCGGTGTCAAGGGAATAACCGTCCTTTTGACATACCATTTATTTTTGTTGCGGGTACAAAGGTTAAACATTGCATGTTCTTTTTTTCAAATCTTTCTTTTGTTTATCTTTTAAGCCGTTCTCCGATTTCCGCCAGCCAACCTCAAAAAGAATCTCGTCTTTGAAATAATAGGTTTCTTGAATATATTTCAATTTCACTGCGAGTTGCTTCGCAATTCTCTTAATGAATTTGATTATAACAAGGAAAGTAGAATACACATAGGTACCTCCATGAAATCGCTAAAAATGAGCATAGCATGATCTAAAAGACGCCAAACTTGACGGAAACAAAATTTTATCGTCTAAATGTTTGTTATTATTAATAGAAAAGAAGAAAATATTTTTTAATTATTTTTAAACATTTTTCTTTCTTTTTAGAACATTCTAACTTTTGATTTTAAAAAAATTTGTTTATCTTTGTATCAGCAGAACTACTTAAAATAACATAAAATTTCAGCTCGTTCTTTTTCTTGTATGACAGAGATTAATTTGGAAAATATTGCAAAAATAAAAATAATTGTTGGATTTTAATGAAACTTTCAGAAATTATCCACAAATGATGGAACTTATTATAAATATGTTTTCCCTTTTTAAAGTCATGGCAATTTTTTTGATGAAACCAAATCATTTTTTTTTTAGTTAGAACAACTCCACCTGAAAATCATATCTGAATTGTATCATCGTATGATAAATAAAATAAATTATTTAATTTCAAATGCTTTTAATTGCTTTTATTTGTTTTAATGAATAGTGATAATATTTTTGATAAAAATGAATTTTTAAAATGATTATTTGTATTTCTTAAAATATTTTATTTTTACATTAAATGTTGTTATTTCTTCTAAAATTAGTGAAAGGTTTGTACAATTTAGTCAATTTGTTATTAAGTAGATCTATAATTTCAGATTATAATTTCTAAAGCTTCTTACAAACTAACGAGTACCAGTATATAAAAAATATAATTTGTGTCCATAAAAATGACTGTAATTCTAATCTACGGAAGACCAGAGGTATCATGAATGCAATAAAAAAAGTCACGTGTATTGAGTTTCTATCTCGTATTTAAGGGTTGCTTTCCACTGTTTACGGCTTTATTTTTGCAAATTGTCCGTGCGAAACACGTGTGGTGTATTTTATTTTCCGTTTTTATTTTTTTTAAAAACCAAACATTTAAGACAATGTCGTCTGCTAAGCGTTGTTGCCATCACCCTGGTTACGAGATGTTAAAAAAGAAAACAAAACACATCAAGTCATTGTTCAAACATAGGTTTGAAAAAAAAATCCATATCAATCATTTTACAAATATTGCTCCTTTTTTTCACTCTTTGCTCTTATCTGGTAAGTGGTGGAATTTACAACCTGATGTGGGCTTGCTTTAACCCTGACTGGCTGGCCTTTGACCCAGATAGTCAAAGTGAATTTGGTTTAAATTTCATTATCGCTCCTTTTTTTTAAAAATAAGAAAACAATTTTTATCATAGATCTGAATTGACTTTATTTAATTTGGGGTGGGGGTTATAGGAGCCCTCAAACAGCTGTGTAGCACTTGTATTTTAATTTTTTTATATAGTATTTATAATTTCTCCAGATAGTATCAACAAACTTATGGTGAAAGCTACATACTAAAAACCAAAATAAAAAAATGAAATGCTGAAAATTTTTTTTTACGAGGTACTACACAAGCTGGTCCACTTAAAAATGTCAATTCCGTCCTTCCGTATGTTAACTCGAATCTCACGTTAGCTGTCAATACGTGTTGAATGTCATCATTCAGCAGTTGTCAATCGCCAACGATCGACTCTCTTTTATTTTAAACAATATTGTTCTGCGAAGAAAATATGTAAAAGTTTCTCTCAAAATATATTAAATAAACTTTAACTTTCTAATTTTTTATCAAATAAATTTTGAAAAACGTATAATTGATTTTTGGATGAGTTTTAAACGAGGAATTTAACTTAATTTACAAAATTTTTAAAAAATGGCCGACATGAATTTTTTAGTGATTTCTCTGACAAAAAAAAAAAAGAAAAAACACAAGATTTTTAACTAAAATCATGCTAAGAATGAGTAAAAAAAATTCAAAAAATAATAAAAAAATACTTTGGTATTTCTTCTTAATAATGAAATATACATTTAAGATGATTTTTTTTTCATCAAGTTTCAGGCCGTTCTAGTCATGCTATCGATTTTCACGGACAAAAACAGTGTATATACTGTCACAGAATTTATGATCGTGTCAAACAGGGCACATAAAAAGGAGAGGGGGCTTGGAAAATTTAACACTAGCTTGACATGCTGAAGACAAGGGGAACAGAGAAAATTAACGACTAACCTACATAACGAGGTTGGCAGAACAGGGATTCGGATTCTCCTATGTGTCGTGTCCCTTCAATACTAAACAGGAAACAAGGGATGAATGACTTCACATGACCGGAGAGAAGTATGAACCTGTGTATAGGCGAACCTATAGTTTTTTGAATGCATATATTGCAAATCACTAAATATCAGAACACGAACCTTTTTCGTTTATTGGCTGAGCTATCGATTATATATTTATTATGAGCTATCGATCGCGATCGCGTATCCCGTGACCCATCAGGGGCATAGGAACACCACACGTTACTGTGGTCGCAGTAGAAGTGGTGTTTCTTGGGCAAGATATCCTGACGGAGCCCAACCCTCTCCAGGTCGCTTTTGAATTCAGAGTTACTTTCTTTTAGACCGGTTGCCGCCCAAGGCTATAGAATCCGGCCTGTCCTGCTATATACCATAGTGTAATGGCTAGCGGCTCGGTTTGAGGAATCGGAAAGGTGAGTTCAATTTGTAATCGGATTCGCTACATTTACCTTCGTGCTAATACCGTTTGGTAAGGTATGAATCCTCTTTTTGAGCTCTACTGGTGTTAAATTGGAAGAAAAATAATTTTTCGATGACGTTTAATAACATTTTTCATATGAATAAACTTTAAATGAAAACAAAATTTATTAGTATTAGTTAATATTAGTATTAGTTAGTATTAGTTAATATTAGTTAATATAAAGAAACGATAAAAGTAAATGGAAATTTAAAAATATGAAACTTCCATGCAATTTATTTAAATCATTTTTATTCTGGAGACAATAAAACATTAAGAAGAAATTAATTTGAAAATTTGAGTTTGAAAAACACTTAATTTTTTTTATAACCTTTATTTCATTATTATGTACTTGCTATTTTCTTACAGCAATAGTTTCTGGTGTCTATTGGTGGAGATGACGTTACACTGAATTTTCTTGGGTTTATATTACCTGTCACTTTCATGTTATCGCCTAGAGAGTTTCAGTTCTTGCTCACATTTCCAGTTATCTTTTACTATTTATTTATTGTTCCTTAATAGGAGTAGATAGGTTCGACTATCACCCGGTCCCATCCGGTGTTTTGAAGAAGAGTAGAGAATATATCCCTATATGGCAGTGAATGCTGGACAATCTCTTCAAAGATGAAGAAGAGACTTGAAACAACAGAAATGTGGTTCTACCGTAGGATGCTGAGGTTATCATGGACCGAACATGTGAGCAACAACGAAATTTTAGAGAAAATGGAAACAAAAAGAAACCCTTTAGTGAACATCAGGAAGAGATAGTTAAAGTTTATTGGGCACGTAATGAGGAAAGACGGGTTGGAAAATCTGACGCACATAGGACTGTTCGAACGCATGACGAACAAAGGAAAGCAACGCATAACTTGCTTAGCCAGCTTGAGTAAATAGATGGCAGAACAAGGTTTAGGATAAATAACAAGACAAAAATTTATTAAGGGCTACAAAGGACGGGAAACTGTGGAGAGCCATGATCGCCTACCTGCTGAAGGGACACGACACATAGGAGAATCCTAATCCCTGTTCTGCCAACCTCGTTATCGAGGTTAGTCGTTAGTTTCTTCTGTTCCCCTTGTCTTCAGCATGTTAAGCTAGTGTTAAATTTTATAAGCCCTCCCTCCTTTTTATGTTTCTGTTCGACACGATCATAAATTCTGTGACAGTATATACACTGTTTATGTACTGTGTATTCTACTTTCCTTGTTATAATCAAATTCATTAAGAGAATTGCGAAGCAACTCGCAGTGAAATTGAAATATATTCAAGAAACCTATCATTTCAAAGACGAGATTCTTTTTGAGGTTGGTTGGCGGAAATCGGAGAACGGCTTAAAAGATA
Organism: Acanthosepion esculentum; assembly: GCA_964036315.1. Classification (NCBI taxonomy): domain Eukaryota; kingdom Metazoa; phylum Mollusca; class Cephalopoda; order Sepiida; family Sepiidae; genus Acanthosepion; species Acanthosepion esculentum. The sequence continues at coordinate 35,586,274 of OZ038501.1, forward strand.
AACAAAAGAAAGATTTGAAAAAAAAGTACAGGCAATGTTTAACCTTTGTACCCGCAGCAAAAATAAATGATATGTCAAAAGGACGGTTATTCCCTTGACACCGCTTTCACTGTACACGCTTTTGACCCCATCGGCAATGTTTATTTACAAGATTATAAAATATATGAACCAAATACAATGCAATATTTATTATTTACTATTTTATAAGTAAGTATGAAAATCAGATTTTATTCATAATTTTATAAAAATATCGATGAAATATTGTCGTCAATTCTCCAGAATAACGAATATGTATAAAAGCACTCTCATATGTCTGGGTTTTATTAAAATTCTAATCATCGTTTTTTAAAGCAATAAACATTGTCGAAGGAGTCAAAAGTGTATGCAGTAATAGCGGTGTCAAGGAAATAACCGTTCTTTTGAAACACCGTTTTTTATTTTTTTTTATTTTTGTTTATTTATTTATTTATTTATTTTTCAGGAACGTAGGTTAAACATTGCCAAAGAAGAAAATGAAGGGATTATAAAGAGGAAGAAAAGAAAATCACGGAAAAAATAAAACAGTAGAAAAAAAACAGCGAAATCTTTTTACGATTTCTACGGCTTATCAACCCTTTGCAGGTTATTTAAAGGCAGAAAATATTTTTAGATTGTTAGAATTATTTTTGTGATGATAATAGTTTAGTTATAACAGTGTTACTAATTAACCTATAGTTGTAGGAGAAGTGAATCTATACCTTTCCCAAAGGTATTTATGCGTAAGTGTGTACAACGAACCCAACTGGAATTTGAACTCGGCTCTCCGCTTAACAATTCCGAACCATTATTCATTACGTCATCCCCGCATCTAAGCTTAGAGAACCTGGTATTCCCAAGCGGTCACCCACTTCGGTACTGACCAGTCTCGGCGTTGCAAAGAGCGAATATGGAAACTTGCTTAGTAGCGGAAAATCTACGGAAAATCTACTAATGAGAGTAGAAAGTAATATTATCAAATCGGAAGCCAGAGAAAATACTGAACACTATAAAAAGATAGGCTGACAGATTCTTTCATTGGGCAATCCTCAACAGAAAGGCAGCATACAGCTTCTAATTATTCAAGAAACTATTATTTCAAGACAAGATTCTTTTTGTGATTGGTTGGCGTAAACCGGTGAACGGCTTAAAAGATAAACAAAAGAAAGATTTGAAAAAAAAAGAACAGGCAATGTTTAAAGGTAGATAGGTAGGTAATCACAAGTAACAAAAATGAAAGAGAATGCGAA
>OZ038501.1:35590038-35600038 GCA_964036315.1 Acanthosepion esculentum
ATCCAACCCTTTCCAAATCCTCTGCACTGCCCTCAGATTGACACCCAAACACTCTGAAATGTTTGTATTCGAGCTTCTGGCGCGAATGCTAAGCAGTATAGCATGTCGTTTCCAAATTTCTGGCGGAGTGAATTGCGTCATGGTATTCCTTTTCTCAAAGACAGTGCCAAACTGACCTTACTATAATGTGCAGTCGAGAAATTCAAAGACAAACAACCCACATGTGCGAAATTAAAAATATAAAATGGCGACAATTTACCTATCGCACGCTGTAGATAGATAGATAGATAGATAGATAGATAGATAGATAGATAGATAATGAACAGGCCGAGGTAGATATAAACAGACCGAGACAGATAGATAGATATGAACAGACCGAGATAGATAGATAGATAGATAGATAGATAGAAAATGAACAGGTCGAGATAGATATGAACAGACCGAGACAGACAGATAGATAGATATGAACAGACCGAGATAGATAGATATGAACAGACCGAGATAGATAGATAGATAGATAGATAGATAGATAGATTATATGTGGAGAAATGTTGATTTGATGACCTCAACTGCAGTCATTACTATAATGATTTATTCATGGACTCTGTACAATTAATTAGTTAATTTTAATTCTTTGCTAAGCTTACTTTAATCTGTCACTAGGACATAAACAATGAACATTCGATCACGTTATGTAATAGTAACTGCTTGCTAAACTAACGACTACATCATGTGTAAGTACTCAGAATTACTGATAAAAATATACGTAAAAAAAGAATGACCGAAAAATAAATATTTAATAAGTAAAAAGAAATTAAAAAAAAGATTACGAGGCACTAAAATGCTGTTTAGCTTTTAACCTGAGCGTTACTCTTAACGTCTGTGTTAGCCTTACTATGAGCAGTAGAGTATCTGTTACAATTGCGCTGAATTACACATTGGCTTTCTTTTACCTCTGCTCCCGCTAAACTGTGCATGTGAGAAAAAGATAGTTACTAAATTCTATGTAGAATACATGGTAAGAAAGTAAGTTGAGACTTCTAAAACCTTGCAGTACTTGAATTACAAATTTGAGTATGGTTTGAGAACAAAGCGTATGATCTGCTGCAGCCAGGTTCGGTCTTGTAGGAGCAGCACACCTTTTATGAAAGGTGAAGCATGGCCTGATGGTTACAATGTTAGCATTCCAACTTATATATATATATATATATCATATTTATCGGGGTACAGGACGCACAATTTTACACAAAAATGATTCAAAACATCAGCCTTCGTTGGCTAATTTTACCTCTAGATAATTACTTCTACCTCATCCGAATCCATAATAATAATATTTACTTAAACGATGTTGTTGTTATTATTATTATTATTATTATTATTATATTTCGATTTCTGCTATGGTCACACTACCTACCAAGTCTGCGGGAAGACCTAAGGCAGGTAGTGGTGTGTTGTTATGGCGACATTTCATGATTTGTTTTTCTACCTCCAATAACATCACTTGAGTTAAATAGACAAAATTCTTCTTAGTGTGTCGGCTGTAATTATCAAGACAATTTTTTGTATTTCCCTTGGGATTTCCAGGGGTTTTGTTTTTCAATGTGTTATGTTCCACTTTTATAATTCCAAGCGCACCTACTATGAATGGTACTATTCTTGTTTTCAATTTCCACATTTCAAATTATTTGGTCGCTATGTCATTGTCCATTGGGCAATTCATATCAATTTGTAGGCAGTTTTCTTTCTTTTCGGTTTTTGACAATTCTGTCCGGTCTATTTGTTTCACTCCTCCTGTCTGTAAAGATGGTGTAATCTCATAGAATTGTGATGTCTTCTCTAACCGGTGCTGGGTGATGTTCATACCAGTGTTTATTAACATCTTTTCAAATTGTTTGCACATTGTCCATTATTATTATTATTATTATTATTATTATTATTATTATTATTATTATTTAATTTCCTTTTATTTGTGGTGTATTTCTTTCCGGGTCTCGACCAGAAACCTAAGGTAAGAAATGGCATCATGACATTTTCCACTGAGCAGTTTTGAAAAAAAAATCGCACATATTTTACATAGATAAGACACTTTGTAAGGTGTGGTCTGTACTTATGAGTACAAGTGTCTGTATTTCTTTAAGGCATGAGCTTCCATTAATGAGTTTATCGGAATCTTTTCTAATCAATCCGAGGGTTCCAACAACAACTGGAATTGTTAATGTCCTTATGCGCCACATTTTTGAGATTTCGATTTCAAGGTCCTTGTATTTTGACAGTTTTTTTTTTTGAAGATCTTCAAAGATACATTGTTATCTGAAGGGACTACCATATCAATGAGAAGGCATATGTTGTTTTTGCGGTCTCTAATGACAATGTCAGGGCGATTTGCTTTGATTGTTCTGTCTGTGTGTATTGTGAAGTCCCATAAAATTATTACAGGTCCCATCACCATATCCGGGTCTGGATGCTGTTCATACCAATTTTTATTATTATTATTATTATTATTATTATTATTGACACTATTAAAGAAATAATAATGAAATGTACTTTTGACACATTTCGTTTTATTGCTAGAATCACGTAGGATATTTTTACGATTTCTTGCAGTTATGGTACTAGGTTGCTTTTAATATACAATAATGATTTCTACCATAGCTAAAGTGTTTTTGGAATGGGTTATAATATACTGATAGCTTGCATTTAACATTACATGCCTTAATGCACTAAAAACATTCTTTTCTGAATATACCCTTCCGACATATGTGGGCGCCGCTTTTATGCCCGTGCGCATTTTAGGCCGTCAAATTATGAACGCGTACATAAGCAGAGATGAAAGAAAGAAATTTATTTCTGTCTCTTTCGAAAATTTTATGATATATATGAACCTAATATACTCTGACGTGAATGTTCTTCAATTTACTCAAATTTCCACCTGCAGGTAATACATCTGGATTGCAGTAAATGATCACCTATACGCTTGCACAGGTTTCCAAATAAGGAGCACATCGACAACATCCATACCCTATACACTGTGTTACTCCTCAGTCATTAACTCAGACCTGAACTGTCGCATACGTCCAGATAGCAAATGTCAGTCGCGATCATTCAACGCAATTCAATGCATTATTCGCCGTCCTTTGCACCTACTGAATCACTACTATAAGAGTTGCAGGCAAAGATCGTCACATCATGTTCAATATATGTCAAATGGAAGATAGGTACTGGACAAGGGAAGTCTAAAAACGGTTACACACTGCTAGACCATCCCAGTAAAGAATGTAGCAAATATTGATGTATATTATTTTGTACGGATATTAAATATTTTATACAAACTTTGAGATACACCGTCCTGGGTATGACGATAAACGACATCCGCGTCTGATCAGGAGGTTTTGAGAACCGTGGAACCACCTCTTAACTGCTGGTGTTCCCAGGTTCACCCTGACCCGAGGTGGTAACACCTGTTAGGGCCCCAACTATGGGCAAATAGTTAACCTCCAAATTGGAGTTAAAACACTATGAAAATGAAAATAATAGGTTTTAGTACCAGAAATACTTCGTAAAAGATTATTACCAGCAATACATTTTGGAAAACAAAAGATATTACCAGTTCTATATTTGGAAAAAAAATATTACCAGCTATAATTTAAAAAAAATTACTTGCTATATATTTTAAAAAAATATTACCAGCTATACATTTTTTGAAAAAAAATATTAGCAGTAATACAATTTTTGAATAAAATAATATTACCAGAAATAAAAATTTTCGACATTAAATAACCCATTGAGGTTGATATGCCGTAAAACAAACCAAACCAACAAGGGTCGGGGGCGGGGACGTGGGAACATCAGCATTTTAGAAGTGGTTCCACACTCTTCAAAACCTAATCAGAGGCCTTGCTTTTTATCGTCTTACTCATTTTGAAGGAGAAATATTATTACCAGCAATATATATATATATATATATATATATATATATATATATATATATATATATATATATATATATATATATATATATATATACAGAGTGGTGGCAGAAATACCTAGCGTAATTTAAATTCTCAGCTGGCTGGAGCTAGGAAACTTAAACAAGTGGCAATGTTGTCTTTGTCTTCATCTAGCTAATGTCAAAACCATTTTTTCAGATACCATCATGGCTTGGAACGCTGCCCACTGTGCGTTTGTTGTTGAAACAATTTTAAGATGGTGAATCTGTAATGGAGAGCTTTTCCTGGTCATTTCATGTTATGTCGGAATGATTTTGTTCAGGATAGAAAGTCGATACTGCTAAGGGTTGAAAACTTCAGGTCCACGGGTTTCAGTGCTTAAAAGAAAGCCACCTTGAAGAACTCGAAGTTGGAAAACTTTAGGAATCGTCTACAAAAGTGTATGGCGAATATAGGCCACCATTTGGAGGACGTCATTTTATAAACCAAATGAATACAAACTAAAGCCCTTTGTTTAAACAACAGTGGAATATTTTTTCAATAAGTTAACTTGATCTTTTTGTCAACATTTAAAACGTGGGAGGTATTTCTGCCGTACCCTATACATGTAAATGGATTCATATATATATATATATATATATATATATATATATATGCGCGAGTGTGTGCGTGTGTATATATATATATATATATATATATATATATATATATATATATATATATATATATATTTATATGTATGTATATATACTAGTTTATCATGCCATATTTAAGATTTTGGATTTATAAGGACAATGTAGTAACAATATTGGTATCCATTTATCTAAAATAAACTATAGGGTTTTATTTAATTTATTTTATCTAAGCTTTGAATAAGGGCAAATTCTATTTCTTCCATGTCATCAGGAGTGTCCAGTACATAAAGATGAATAAATTGCCTGTTTGTGATCTTTTCCCTGTATAAATATTAGAATGTATTACCCGTGCAGATTAAAAATATATACTCGCTACATCAAAAATCCGATCGATATAGTTGATCGTCGTTTTTTTTTTCAAGTAATTGTTTTGTTTCGTTTTCTACGGTTTATCAACCCTTTGCAGGTTATTTTAAGCCAGAGGATAATAATGGTTTAGTGGTAGAAGTCTTACTAATTAACCCATAGGTGTGGGAGAGAAGAGGTGGATTTATACCTCCCCAAGGATATTTGTAAGTGAATATAACAAACCCAACGGGGATTGAAACTCGGCTCTACGATTAACAATTCTTAACCACTATCCATTATGCCACCTGCACATCCAAGCTTACAGCAGTTTGTATTCCTACGAGGTCACCCATCTAGATACTAACCATGCTCGACGTTTCTTAAATTCTGTGGTCATAGGTGTTTCCATACTAAACACGTAAAAAGTAGTTTAAAAGGGATGGCTTCCTTTTAGTCAATCAAATGATTTAAAATGAAGTATTTCTTAAAATTTTGGTATTAAATTTTATTGTCATTACCAAAGATGGAAGTATGGGAGGCTCTCCGGGCCATATACGAGGATTTCAGTGTTATTCTTGGTGTATCATGGAGGATGCTCAAGAGTTATTTTTGGCGGATCATGGAGAATGTTCTGGGCTATTCTTGGTGCGTCATGCAAAGAATTACAAAGCAAGAAGATCTTTTGAAAACTGCAAAGTGTGCCAGAATCACTACAGATTAAAAGACCCGGAGAAGAAAGAAATGTGGAATCACGGAAAACAGAACATAAGGATCGATTGATATATTTATTTTTTTTACGGCTTATCAACCCGTCATGGGTTATTTATAGCCGAAATATATTTTGCGTTGTAAAAATACGCTCCAAGGAATTAGACACCCCGAAAATTCTGAAGAAAAAATCAGAAATTCTTTTTTCATAACCCTCTACTCTATCCTCAGTTTTGCCCGCTGATTAGCATAATTTCAGCATGAAAACCTGACTAATCGTGATAAATTCATCACAGACCATGAAGAAGTACCAAATTTATGGTAACTGTTTAGAATGCAATAATTAGAAAAGAAGTTAGAGTGCATGATACCACTGAAACCGAACCTCATTGCAGCCTAAAATCCTCACTAATCAAGACAAATTCATCACAGACCAGGAAGAATTACCAATTTTATGGTAACTATTTAGGGTGTAATAATTAGATGAGAATTTAGAGTGCATAATACATCTGAAATCTAACCTTATTGCTGTCTGAATTCCTCACTAATCAAGACAAATTCATCAGAAACAAGTGTAAAGCACGTATTTTAAACTAGATACATGTAAATTTTGACACAGAAATAAGGTTAACTTTGATTTATGTGTAGCTTAAGAAATAAGGAAGGAAGGAAGGAAGGTAGGTGTTACTTGAGAAGGTGTCACTGTAGCAGGAATTTCTCATTTATCAATATCCTAGTAAACCAACTACATAAATTGCTTCTCCCAAAACGTTCTTAATTTAATTTTGAGACACTGCGCTTGTTTTACATTAAAGGGCTCATAAGCGGATATAACTGTGGAGTTGGCGCTCACCCCATACCTCAAACTTACAACTCCCATTACTGATATCAAATTTATAGGACGGGGGATGTTTTTTTGAAGATATTTTATAAAGAAAAAACCTACAGGTATACGTCATACTATTTAACCCATAGGTAGGGGAGAAGAATAACTCATACCTTTGCCAGAAGAATTTTCTAGTAAGTGGATGGAAACAACCCCACTGGAATTAAAACTCAGCTATCCAATCTCTCATCCCAGCCGGTATCCATTTCCTCACTTGCACACTCAGAAAAGAGATCAGCTGAGAAACGACACTGTTTTGAAGAGTGAAGAACTAACGAATATCAATGGGAGACAGAGAAGAAAGGAAGAAACTGGTTGATGGATTTTGAGTTAGCTTGAAATAGATTTGTCATTTTAAATACTTCAAAGAATCACAGTGTCATGTCATTATAAACATAAATTATTTTCCTGCCCAATAAATGCACCGAGTCCGTTGTGAACGTTAAGTTTTTGTAAATAAAGTTAAAAGATGTGGTGATCTATCATAATTTTGTCAGTAAAATATCCGTTTGCTTTGTTTTGGGCTAGGATAAAATTTGACGATGAAGCATTTACTTATTATTATACTATGTATACATAATCATGTGTTACTTACATTCTGATTCTTCTTTGTGCCGTGTCGCATCAGCAAACTGGTGATCATGGCTCTTCACAATCTCCTGCCTTTTATAGCTCTTAATAAATTTTGTCTATTTTTTTTTATCTCTCCTAAACCTTGCCCCGTCATCCATTTGCTCAAGCTCATTAGGTCGCTTATGTGTTGCTTCCCTTTGTCGCTTTTGCCTTTAATTTGTCCTGTGAGTGTCAAATTTTCCAAGCCATCTTTCTTCATTATCTGTCCTTGAAATTTCAATTATCTCTTCTCGGTGTTAATTATAAGTGTCCTTTTTTATTGCAATTTCTCTAAAACTTCGTCATTTCTCACATGTTCAGTCCATGGTATTCTCAGCATCCTTCTGTAGAACCATATTTCTGTTGCTTCAAGTCTCTTCTTCATCTGAGAGGAGATTCACTGCCATATAGGAGAAGTCACTAAATATCGACAGCTTCGTTAAAGGGGGACACAGAAGGTGTTCTTATCTGACGACGGCGTTTTCCCAATTCTAAATTTCCAACATTGACAGATTTCAAAAGAGTTTACGCGTCCTTGTGGGCGATGAAATATTTTCAACCCCGCAACCCTTTTTTTCCACTGGTGAAATGTCGCATGTCTATTACGACTCTATTGCTATTTCCATGGTAAGTGTTCTAACGCGCCACTTTCCCTTACTCCCATCATGTCATACATTTACAGCTATGGCCCGCTATACCAAGTACAGAGGGTCGAATCATCCTTATTCCTTTCATATTCCACTGACTAAAAGTAAGTTCCACTCAGTGAACGGACTAATACTTTGTGGAAACGACTCCTGAAATGATGCTTCCAGTTTACTAAAATCTACTCTTCACATCTAGAGTGAAAAGTGTTTTGTCCTACATATCCTCATAATTTACCGTTATTTTATCTTTCTAGCTCTATACAACCTCATTCAGTAACCCTGTACGTTGAGTGACACTGGAGATTTGTATTCGGGAATATCTAGCAAAAAAAAAAAAAAAAAAAAATTCTCTCGTTGTTTTTCCGTTGATAATCTTTCTTCAAATGTTGTCACTGTTAACTCAAGCGTCGATTTCGCCCTTTACAATGTCTGCTAATTCCATTTGTCGTCTGCAATTAAAAGAGAATCCACACTTTGACATATTTAGTCTTCCATATCACAGTTATCAACAGACAAACTATTGTACCAAGGCCTTTACGCTCTCCCACGGAACAGCAATCAGGAACAAACGATTTGATATTTGTAACTATCCTTTTTTGCATTATCTTCACAGAATACGATGTTGGGGGATAAAGAAATGGTTTCCGGTGATCTTAATTGACTGCCTTTCATACTGTGTGACCCTGCGTTTTAATAAATAATATCTTCGTATTATTTCGAACTTCACACGGTATGCATGTTTCTGTTGAAACGGTTTATTTTTTTCTTTCTATTTTTGCAACAATGGGTAAGATATATTTATGGGAATCAGTTTTTCTCGCCATTGCGAAAACCACAAAATACAGCCTGATCGAGTTGATCATCTTTCACCGATTTCATGGAATCTCTTGGAATATCATGGAATTTTCTTTGCTAAAAAGCACGATGTGCCACTTTGGTTGATAAACTTCTCAATCATCAATGCTGCTTTTGATTTTATAATGTTCTACTCTTGTGCAACATCTTCTGCTGACTTTTCACAACAATCCTTACGCTATAATATCTTGCTTTTCTCTGACTCCGGGTGGTAGCACCTGTTAGGGTCCCAACTATGGGCAAATAGTTAACCTCCAAATTGGGGTTAAAACACTATCAAAATGAAAAAAAATAGGTTTTAATACCAGAAATACTTCGTAAAAGATTATTACCAGCACTACATTTTTGAAAGCAAAAGATATTACCAGTTCTACATTTTTGAAAAAGGAATATTACCAGCTATATATTTTTTTAAAAATTACCTACTATACATTTTTGAAAAAAATATTACCAGCAATACATTTTTGAAGAAAAAAATATTACCAGAAATAAAAATTGTCGGCACTAAATTACCCATTGAGGTTGATATACCGTAAAACAAACCAAACGAAACCATCGCCTATGTTCTGAGCAGACATGACACATAATGAAGAAAGAAGAATTTGCAGTATTGTATATTTCCTTAAGCCTGATTTACAGTATAAATATTTCAGTGCTAGAGAAATAAGGGTATTAAAAATTTAAAAAATATTTTATACAAGCTTTGAGATACAGTCTCCGGTGATGGAGGATATTTTGAAGCATGGCGTCGCTTTGGATTAATTTGTGAAATTTCTGCTGAAGCTTAAATAAAAGGGACACACGCTATGGACCCCAACTATGGGCAAATAGTGAACCCCCAAAACAAATACAAAACTGTGAAAGTATAAAAATACATTTTTATGGTAAAATTACCAACTATACATATTTATAGTAACATTAGCAACAACTATTATTTATAGTTGAATGACAAAAAATACATTTTATCTGTAGTTGAAAGCATACAATTGCGTTCAAAATATATTTAGTTGAAGCTATAAAAGTGTGTTCGAAATATTTATATTCTGGCATTAAATAACTCATAGAGATGTTGATATGCCGATAAACAAAATCAACCAGCCAACCAAATCAAGGTACATACTTGGGACAAACTAAATGGAGTCGTTAAGTGAATGAAGACAACATTACATATTTTGTCAGGCTTTCATATTTTCTAACACGTCATTCGTTTTATTTCTCAATTATTGTTACGTGTTAAAATTTGCTTTAACACTGTAACCAGCTGAGATCACGCTGACTGACAGAAAGCTGGGGCAAACAGTAAACTTCATCACTTGTTAAAGAGACGTATTCAGAACAAAATTATGACGATAAACTACATCC
>OZ038501.1:35607538-35662538 GCA_964036315.1 Acanthosepion esculentum
GACAGCTTGCAATTCTGATAAAAAGACTCAACACGGAGGCCTACATCAAGTGCCTTGAGGCGTTAGTGCTGCCCTGGGTCAAGAGGGTGGCTGCTGGAAGACCCTATCTCTGGCAACAGGACTCTGCACCATGCCACAGAAGTAGAAAAACCTAGTAATGGCTGTCGGACAATTTCTGTGACACATCGCCTCTTACATCTGGCCACCTAACTCCTAAGACTGCAACGTCCTTGATTATTATGTGTGATGCTCAGTTGAGCGAGGGACCAATAAAACTCCTTGTCGCACCAAAAATGAACTGAAGACAAGGGTTATGGCAGCATTCACCAACATAAACAAGGAGACCGCCCAGAAGAGTTGCAGGATATTCCGAAGTCATATGTAGGCTTTGGTTGAAGACAATGGCGATTTTATTGTATAAATAATTTTAGTAGTTCAAGATACTTCATGTAATTTTGGAAAATATATCTGCTAAAATGAGATGTCGGTGTTATTTTCACGTTTGCCTAATTTAGACGACATTTAATCCATCGCAACATATATATATATATATCTCCATATATATATATATATATATATATATATATATATATATATATATATATATATATATATATATATATATATAGTACCTATCAAAAGATAAATCGAGATATAACAGAATTTTCTGTAGAAAGAAAAAAATACGTCGGATAAGTTAATTTTGTGGGGAATTATTTGACCATTATTTCATTCAGGTTATTATCCGTTATAGATGTTGTTTCAGTGATCTGAGTTCAAGTTCCACCCTTTCTGTTGCATTCCCTTCTAATTAATGGATCCATTCCTATCTATGTGTTATATAGTACAGTGCACTGGGTTCTTCGTCTTCGATGGCAGCCAGTGCAAGAGAATTAAGTGTTGTAATTCTCTTAGACTGGCAGAGAGCTCAATACACCGTACTATTTATAACCCATAGAAAGGAAGACACGCATTGGATTCATATAAGTAATTTGAGGATAGATATCACTGCCTACGGACCTAAGGGGAACAGCATTAAGAATATCAGTAATTATTTTCAAGATGGATTCCCGTTTTCCTCAAAGGTATTAGTTAGTATTAGTATATCTGAAGAAGGGACTAAGCCAGAATTCGAACTCATTTTGCCGATTACATTTACAATCATAACCATTATTAAAACCGAAAATGCCGGTAGCAGTAATGTTCGATGTGTGGGTAGTGTAATGAATAATGGCTCGGTCTTGTTAATCGGAGAGCCGAGTTCCAATTCCAGTTGGGTTCGTTATATTCACTTACGTGCTAATACTCCTGGAAAGGTATGAATCCTCCTCTTCTTCCCTCCAGTTATGGGTTAATTAGTAAGATTTGTATCACTAAATCATTATCTAAAAATAGTTTTTGGCTTTAAATAACCAGCAAAGGGTTGATAAGCTGTAAAAAACCAATGAATCAATAAAACATTACTACAATCACACACACTTTATTTTTAACTTTGTGTTTCATGGACATTGTAGATTTAATACAGAAGTTATCAAAAAGAATCAAAATTCCTAGAAAATCTGTCTCCAATGAAACTGATGAAAATTGTCAAAATTTTCGGGGCTTTGAAATTAGATTTAACATTTCCAGGCATTTTTCATCAGCAAAGAGATTACATTATCTTTTATAAGCGTAATGAAACTGCAAGCCCCAGAAAAGAAAACGTAAGAACTCCTAAACAAGCCAATAACTGTAAGAAAATAGAATATACAGTGCCATTCAAAAGTTAACACATTACAAAAATGTTTTTTTAGGTATTTCTAATAGAGTATTATTAATTAAACTTTTACTGCTCGTAGAGCTTATATTCATGTATTCAGTCAAACATTCATATTTCTTTTTAAATTCAACATGGTATCACCCGAAGAAAAGCCGTTATTTAATAACTCACAAATTTACAACACATTTTTTTATTTACAACACATTTTTATATAAACGTGTTCAAAATTTACTAGCATGTTCCAACTTAGGACGGGGTTCTTAAGCGAAAACACCTTGCTAGGCTGGATTTTGCGAACGAACATTGTATCAAACCTGCAGCATTTTGATAAAATGTGCTTTGTTCAGACGAAACGAAAATTGAACTTTTCGGCAGAAATGCTGTGGCAAAGGTATGGAGAAAGGAAGCATACTGTCCCAACAGTAAAATTTGGAGGTGGATCAATCATGATCTGGGGTTGCTTTAGTAGGGGACATTGAAATAGTAGAAGGTAGGATGAATGGAGCATATAATGATATTTTGGAGATAAACTTACGCCAGAGTGCATATTCGCTGGGCTTGAAACCAGGTTGGGTCTTTCAACAAGACAACGATCCTAAACATACAGCAAGGCTTACAAAATCATGGTTAAGTTCAAATAGAATAGATGTTCTAAAATGGCCAAGTCAATCATCAGATGTCAATCCGATTCAAAATTTATGGGCAGAACTGAGACTGATAATCCAAAGACGGAACCAGCAAAACTTGCATGAACTAAAGGAATTTTGTCGTGAAGAATGGAAAAATATTAGCCAAGAAACATGCAAGAAATTTATAGGGGACTACTTTAAACATCTATATGCTGTACTTAGCAATAACGATTACGTTACGAAATATTAATAGATCATTTAATAAATTATTGTAAACTTTGTGTTATTAAATTTTGGTTTTTCTTTTGAGATATTTTTATTGATTAATTGTTAAGTCTGATTGTTTGACTAAAAGCTTAAACATATGTATTATTAGCAGTAAAAGTTTATGTTAGTAATGCCTAAAGAAACACTTTTTGCAATGTGTTGTAAACTTTTGCGTGGCAATGTATGGTCAGCTAGAAGGAGAGCCACGGGTGTGAGCTAAGAACTGGAGATGTCAAAAATCAAGTAGGTACAATAATTTAACTATCTGGGTAGTGTTGTAACAAATCTCAGAAAATGGGAGACAAAAATTCAAAGACGTATATCAATAGCGAAATATGCCTTTTAGAAACTAAGCAAACTGTTAAATGCTTTTAACATTGCTACCACATTTGGTTTGCTGCTCCTGCTACATATTTACATATTCTTGATAAATTACAAAGAAGAATGTGCAATGTTATTGTTCCTGACCTGGCATCTCGGTTTCAGACACTTTTCCACCGCCGTAACCTAGCTTCACTGAGCCTTTTCTATAAATACTTTCATGGACATTGTTCTGATGAACTTCCCTTCTTTAGTACCAAAACTTTATGAATTTATACGCAGTACTAGATTGGCGGCAAGGTCCCGTTATCTTCCAGTTAAAATAGCTACATGTAACCGTAAGTTCTATGCTAATAGTTTCTTCTATCGCACTTCTGACTTTTGGAATTCTCTTCCGGCTTCTTGCTTCCCGGTCAATTTTGATGTTCAAAACTTTAAATGCAGTGTCAATAGTTATTTTGTCTTCTTAATTCATATTATTTTATTGCTTTCTCTCCATCATAGTGTTTTTCACATCTACTCTAACACTCAGTAATCACTTGTGTCTTAGTGGCTTTAACGCCTTGCTTGGTTAAAGAAACGTAGGAAAATTTCTTTATAAAAAAATAGTACTGAACTGTCCGTTAACCAAGATTCGTAGGCAGATAAATATAATCCTAGAAAAGAAAAATTACTAAAAAAATCTCCCTGTCTCTTACCGAATCAACTATCGCCATTGTACAACAATGACTTTAAATAGTGAATAATGGTCGTGATTGGTCAAGCCCAGCAACTTATTCTTCTGAAGAAACCGCCTCGGAATAGCAGAAGGAAAAAGTTGGCATCGCGAAATTCCGCTGATTGTCAGACCTTCTCCTGTAACGGATACAGGAAGACTTGCGGCTATCGTGTAGTTTTTGCTAGCCATCGACATAGAAAACCGTTCTAAATAATCCTCCACCAGTTTATAAAGAGCCAAATAGCAAGTATCAGTAATGTACCAACTTCAATTGATTACATGTCGTGCAACATGATATACCAAGGCGTATATGGAATGTCGTATACTTATAATATAGCAGGCTTACGGCCATATCACGTTGAAAGAGCGTTTCCCGTACGATCACCAAAGTTAAGCAACATCGGAACTGATCAGTACCTAAATGGATAACCATTTGAGAATATCAGGTGCTGTAAGTATGGTAGGTGTAATGGATAACGCCTCGGAATTGCAAATACATTCGGGGTCATTGGTACGCAATTACCCTTGGGAAAGGTATGAATCCTCCTCTCCTCCCTCAGTTATGGATTAATTAGTAACACTTACTAAATCATTATTATCTCCAAAAGATTCTTACGCTCTAAAATATTTTCTGGCTTTAAATGACCTGCAACAGGTTGATAAGCCTTAAAAAAAAACAGGGGTTGGAAAAGATGACGAAAAGACAAAACTTACTAAGAGCTAAAAGGATGGGAAGCTGTGAAGAGCCATGAGCAACTACCTAAGGAGCTTATGTAAATGGATGCGAAAGCAGGGATTGGGAGATATGACGAAAAGACAAAACTTACTAAGTGTTACAAAGGATAAGAAACTGTGGAGAGCCATGATCAAATACCTAACGAGCTTCTGTAAATGGATGTGAAAGTATGGATTGGGAGAGATGACGAGAAAGACAAGTCTTACTAAGAGCTACATAGGATAGGAAGTTGTGGAGAGCCAGGAACACTTACCGAACGAGCTAGAAAAGATAGGGATTTGTGCAGAGCCATGATCACCTACCAAACAAGCTGAGAAACAAAAGCATATGAAGTTGTGGATAGCCATAATCACCTAACAAACGAGCTGAGTGCTACAAAGAAGAGGAAATTGTGGAGAGCTATAATCACCTACCTAACGAGCTGAGAACTACAAATGATAGGAATTTGTGGAGTGCCATGTTCACCGACCTAACAAGCTGAGAGTTGCAAAGGATAGGAAGTTAGGGAGAACCATGATCAGCTACCAGCTGAGAAATACAAAAGGAAAGGAAGTTGTGGAGAGCTATGATCACTTAGCTAACGAGCTTGTGTAAATTGTTGGGAAAACAGGGATTTGGAAAGAAACGGAAAGACAAAACTTACTAAGAACTAAATGGAATAGGAAGATGTGGAGAGCCATGATCACCTACCTAACGAACGAGTAAATGGATGGGAAAACAGGGATTAGGAAATATGACGAAAAGACAAAATTTACTAAGAGCTACAAAGGATAGGAAGACGTGGAGAGCCATGATTACTCAGCGAAATAACTTGTGTTAATTGTTGGGAAAACAGGGATTTGCGAAGATAACGGAAAGACAAAATTTACTAAGTGCTACAAAGGATAGGAAGACGTGGAGAGCCATGATTCTACCTAACAAGCCTGTGAAAATAAATGTGAAACACGGATTAGGAGAGATGTTGAAAATCAAAACTTAGAAAGCGCTAAAAAGATAAGATGTTGTGGAGAGCAATAATCACCTTCTTAACGAGCTTGTGTTAATGAATGGGAAATAAAGGATTGGGAGAGATGGGGACATAAGGCTTACTAAGAGCTTACAAAGGATAGGATGCTGTGGATAGCCATGATACCTACTTAACGAGCTGAGAGCTACAAAAGATAGGAAGTTAGAGCCCATATCCTGAACAGGACTGGCATATAGAAAAAGAAGAATTCCATCTTTTAACCTTGCATTATTCTAACGAAACCTCAACTTCTAAGAGCAAGTATGTTATGGCGTCATACAATTTCTTATATAATCGACCACATATCTCAGAATTTTATTGATTCAAGCCAAAAGAAATGCTCTTGAATTTTTTTCTTCTGCCAAATTCATCTTGATTCGATATTCCAAGCGGCATTTTAAGGATCAGCTTTAGTTAATGTCCAAACACGTGCTGAAAAATTTGTTTGCAAGGAGAAAATTTTCTTGTCAAGTTTTACACTGCATTTCCACAAAAATTACAGTAACCGAATTAATAGCTGGTCACTCGTATCCAAATATGCCTGTCGACGTTGGTTAGCTAGAAAATCCCTGTTTCAAACGCCTGCTCAGGCACATTAATGTTTCTTCAGTACCAACTCTGCTGAGCGGACCTTAAAAAAGCGCCTTATCTGGTGTGATCAATAGGATTATGACTCTTTTCAACACGAACTTCCTGTCATAAATCGATGAACTTTTGTTCAAAAGTAATGAAAAAAGCGTTAACTTGTTTTAGTTCTTGAAAAATGTCGCATCCAACCGATATACGCAATAAGGGTAAAAATCAAAATATTTCGGAAGTTTTATTTTTCAATTTGCTCATGGTGCAATTGGATAGTACTTATGTATTTTAAACGCATTTGGCAGTTTATAGCTAAAGCATAACATAAAACATTACAAATAAACAAAAACAAGTTCTGGAAGGCTCCAGAAATTTATAGTGCTACTATACTTTTATACGATTTTAGAAATTTTGTGTTGAGAGTGACATTTTTCAAAAATAATCTGAATTAAACACTTCTTCATTACTTTTTAACAAAAGCTCGTCGAATTATGTCACAGGAAATCAATTATTTTCCAAAAAGTCAAAAACTCACTCAACAACCTGAACAAGGCCTGTACGCTGAAACCCTTGGTCACGATAACTTCCAAATAGTTCTGTCTACACATTTTAATATACATGGTGAGTCAAAATTATGTTAACACGAGTATGAGAGGAATCATTTATTCAGAGTTTACTGAGGTGTCTCCACCTGTCCACCAGCGCAGCTGATGCACAAAAACCAGCGATCAGCAGTACAATTTAGTGTCTTGACACGCTTTTCATGGGTAATGTTTGATATTTTCATGGGTAATGTTTGATATTTTCATGGGTAATGTTTGATATTTTCATGGGTAATGTTTGATATTTTCATGGGTAATGTTTGATATTTTCATGGGTAATGTTTGATATTACACATTTTATTCTGTCCTTGAGTTATTCGATGTAACAAACTAGAGTAAACATAACACGCAAAAAAAATAACAGATGTTAGTAGGATCCGTCCACCCCTCGAAAATAAGAATGGTCGCTGTATTCTGCCTTCGGACAGAATCAAGCTCACTCACTAACAGAGAAAGAAGGATAAAATAAATACTGTTATGGGAAACTGACTGACCCAGTTGAGATGAAAAAAGGTGCCAAAAAAAAAAAACTGGGGAGGTTGGGGATTTCGACTTGGATCATGACAAAAGAAGCCGGGAACGACTCTTACTCACATTAACTAGGTACACAAAAAGAGCCTATGTTAACCAGAGTAGGGTTCCACAGGAAAATCAAGGTTAGCACCAGTTCACACGAACCAAGCTCACGATGTTTATCCACCTTTCGCTGAAATCTGTCGATAACAAGAGCTTTCCATCAGTTCTGATCTTGAGCTTGAGCTGAAGCTAAAAGAATCTGATCGAATCCTGACGAGAATAGTATTGGTATCGCAAAATTCCCTCCATCCGCGTCGTCCAAATCACCATTCTTGCGACGGCTAGCAGCGTCAGAAACACCATCTGTTTCACCCCAGAATGCGAGGTCGACACATTATTGCACGCGTATGCGAGCACGAGTTTTTCGGGAGTGATACGAGACGTCAAAATTACCGACATTGGTTCCAGAAAGGGGGAACTTGAAGACAATATGCTAGAATGCGTGCGAAACTGTTTCCACTAAGCGTCACACCGATGACAGACAAATCCGCCAAGCCCCATTCCGAACCAATCACCAAGTAAGAGAAAACTCAGCTAGTGTCCAAGACCAAAAAGAACGCAACTCGGCTGTCGACAAGCCGATCCGCCAACAGAGAAGATCCTTCGTGACCCCCTCTACTAATTCTCGATACAAGATTCTCCTAGGCCGTGAAGGTCACTGGACCGAAGAATAGCCTTCAAGGCCGTTCGACAATCCCGGAAAAAACTCTTACGAAGGTGCGCATCCCTCGAAATGGAAGAAGTGATGGTAAGGCAAGTGAAGGCGTCACTAACAATATTCTCCAAATTCGAGTCCTCTATCAACACGCGGCATAGGAAAACCAGCCTCGAAGTGTGTAGGTGACTCACCAAGTGTGGCATTCCCAGCCTCCCATGACACGGACGTTGGACACAGACATCTCTGTTGCGACCAGCACATAAGAGGGAGGAAAGCAAACGCTCGATTGCCTTATGCTCCTTACAGAGAGGACGTACAGACAGTAAATGTTAAGGAGAAAGACGTACGGGGCACACGCCTCAGCGCTACCCTTCAAGGACAACCGTCTTCGGAGCCAAGTCCGAACCAACGCTCCGACCTATGCCTGTACCACTTCTCCAGCTGGAGCCCGGGCACGAACGACACTCCAAGAATATGCACTGGTCCGTCAGTCCAACCAAAGGACCCCGGAAGAGCGACTCTCAAGCCAGAAGTCTTGTTGCAGTTAATCTTGGCCTCTGTGATCTTTTAGTACATTTTGGCACCTTCTGTACAACCTCAATTTTGCTTCGGCACGACACGAAAATAGATACGTCATCGACGTACACGGAAACCATATCGTGAGTCTCACCAAGAACAGCGATTCCACGTAGGTCCAAACTGCTCGCCCTGTCCCTCAGTTTTTCGAGGGAAAATCTCCAACGTCAAAGCGTAAATTAGGGAGACAGTGGAAATCCTGACGAACCGACCGAGACAGCGCAAAAGCGCGCGACCACTTTCCGTTCACCTGTATCACAGCACTGTGGGAGCGATACAGGAGGCTAATCCACCTGCAGAATTCTGGTTTGAATCCAGCAGCCAGGTACCGATGGTCGACCCTATCAAATGCCTTGGATTGATCCAACTTGATCAGCAGGGCAGGATCGTGCGCATCAGATGCAGGTTGCTCTGAATTGCAACTCATTGCAAAATGCTCCGTCAGGATCCTGGCCAAAATCTTTAACTCTGTGTTTAGCAGAGTTATGGACCTGTAATCATCTAATTCCTTCCCAACATCCTTGCCCTTTTTTCAACAGAGCGATCACACCTCTGGAAATCCTGTCGAGGATGGACCTAAGGCAGAATCAGTTGTTGAAAACGACAGTCAAAAGTTTTCATAGTGTAGATCATAAAGTCCCGGAGACTTTCAAATGCCTACTCTCTTCAATGCCAAATAGACTTCGCCCTCTGTGATCTCCCCATCACAGCTAGCCGCTTCAATCGTCGAAAGCCGAGAAAGGTCAGCCAAGTAGCTGCGAAATCCTTCATCACAGAGACCAGGCTCCTTGGTAAACCGACTCTCGAAATACCGCCGAAACACCTCGTACATGTCATCAGTCGACCTCAGAGTACGCCCCTCCGATCGGAACCTCGACGGATCTTTTCCTTGCGCAATTCTGCGCCCATGTTCACTGCTTCTTTAGACATTTTGTTTAACCTATGACTAACTACCTGACCCTGGTAGCGCTCGCTAGCCGCGCGCTGCAGATTCTGCCTAGCTAATCCTATCTCTTGGGAATCCCCACCACCACCGCCAGCATCCTCCCGGGACAGACTATCCTTGAGAGCCTTTATCTTTTTATTCTTAGGCGAGCCGTTGGCTATAATCGATGGTGATGGACCCAAAGCTATCCTTAAGCCTCTCCCACTACTTATTCTCAATAACCGCCCCACTAGTCCCCGCTGCACTAATCTAATTACCTGTTACCGGAAGTCCCACCTGTCCAGTAAAAACAGATTGAAGGCCTAGGCCTATCACCTAACACCATCCGGGCACAAAGAAGTTTATGATCCGAATAGCCTAACCAGAGGATCTAGCCCTATATCGGTCCTTCTTAATAACATTATATCTAGGTAGCTGGCTACCTGTGTAGATGGCACACATCCACATCTTTCGCTCAGGCTGATCGACACGGTATCTATCAACGAGACCAAAGTTGCCGATCAAGATCAACTAAGCTATGATCGCCCGACCTACCGCTAGCTCCCCGCTTCCTGTCTATGAGGGGGTCCAGGATAACGTGGATGTACACACTTTGCTGATGATTGCTGAACAAATTGTGATGATATGCAAATTAGACTGTATTTCAGTGGAAAGGTTTCTACATATTGGAACGTTTTTATGTCTAAACTGAAGTAACCAATACGGAAATCTAATTTGTTTTGTGTTTGAATAATGTCTGTGAGAATAATTTCGACTCACATTATTCAAATCAAAAAACAATTTAAATTTGCCGTTTTCAATTTTTTTACTGCGACCCACAGCAAGAACCACATTTTGCATTGCGACCCATTATACCTACCTATATAATAAATGCGAAATAAATGCTGATAACAAATATGGCGCCAGTTTGTTTATATTGCGCTGATCAGTACGAAAATTTCAGTGATTGCGCAGGTCAGTGTTGGCAACATTGTATGAATAGATTGGACGGTTTTTGAAATATTAGAAAAGAGTTATCTCGATAATAATTTGGCACGCAGCGTGTATATATATATATGATAAATATATAATTTTAAGGCATGCTATATTTATGAGTTAAAATACTCAATATCAGGAATAGAGCATATGTAAATATAAAAGTGGACATTGAGTTCAACACTCAGAGGCGACAGTTTGTTTCATGCTAAACGAAATTATCAGGCCATCTTCCAACATGTGTATATGTATGTGTCTGTGTATGTGTGCGTGAGTGAGTGTAAAATTGAATATGAAGAAGTACAGATCAACCATACAGAACCCAACGCAATCCAGTTTACACACGCAAACTTCTTCCAACCACCCACCAACAATAATCATGCAGATTCCACAATCAATTAACCGCAAGTTATCTGACAATTCTACCAACGCAAACATCTTCAACGAAGCCAAAAAAGCTTATGAAACAACCCTAAAAGATAGTGGTTATTCGACAACACACCACGCAGCACCAAAAAGCAAATAGTAAAAGAAACATCATATAGTTTAACCAACCACACAACAAAAACGTAAAAACAAACCTAGGAAATATATTCATTACACTCATATACAAACACTACCAATTTATCTAGAACTCATCACAAGATATTCAATAGGAATGCAGTAAAAATCAGCTACAGTTGCGCCGAAAACATGACATATGTCGTATTCTGCAAACCTTTCATCACTTGTTTCGTTCAGCGCAGGTACTCCTTGTCTGATCACCGGTTACAACAAAAATATCGAAAAATTCTTCCAGTCAGAATCATTCTTTTATTCATGGACGTAGATTCTCTTTTTATCATGAAACTAACCGAATAACTTGCTGCGTGTCAAACATTTTTTGGGGAAGAAAATGATGATTGATTTTAAATCATTGTTATAATTTATGGAGAAAAATAATGCATTTCAATATTACTCAATGATCTTGCCAATATGACCTCAATCTTCTGGTTTTCTCCTTCTATATTCTGAATAGGAGTCATTCCATTGTTCAAATTTAAATTCAATTTAAATCAAAGGGAAACATTTTTTAGTGGGGAGTTTGTGCAAAAACAGCTTGATCTAATCCCTTTGATTGAATGAATTGATGAACAGATTCCAACATTGATATAACAGTGGAATTGTCGCAACAAATATGCATTGTAAGGCACTACCCACTGATTGGTGATTTCTTGCTCAACTTCACTTCCATATTGTTTCATTTTCATCTTACCGATGTGACCTCCATCTTCTGACTTTCTCCTCCTATATTTTGGATTGGAGCCATTCCCTTGTTCAAATTTAAATTTCATTTAAATCAAAAGGGGGAAAATCAATTGGGGGTTGTGCCCCTCTTCCCAGGGCCCCCTTGAATCAAAAAGAAATATACTTATCCAAGTACCCTAGGTGTCATTCTCTTGTTCAAATTTAAATTTTATTTAAATCAAAGGGAAAAATTCAGTTGGTGAGAGGGGTTGTGCCCCCCCCCCCATGATCCCATTTGATCAAAATGAAATAGACATATCCAAGTACCTTCGGAAATGTAGTTTCAGAATATATATGGTTATTTCTATCTCCAAAACCCTAGGAGAAGTCTGATAACAAACAGATAGACAGAGGCTAAAACTTTATATATATATATATATATATATATATATATATATATATATATATATATATATATATATATATATATAAAGTTACAGAATTTAACAGAAAGGTGACGTAAGGTTATGAAAGCCAGAAAAAATATGGTGCAATAATTATACTTTCAATTGAAATAATAAGTGTTTCTTTGTAATAAGAAATGTTTTGAATATATATTTTGGATTACCCTAATATAGAGACATGGTCGAGTGGTTAGAACCTTCGCTTTCTGACCACGAAACCGGGGTTCGAATCTCTCTGTGTTAGATTTGTTAGGAAGTCAACTTCTTGATGCTATTGTCCTGGAAGGATCCCAGCGCGTGGCACCTTTGGAAAGTGCCCCCCAAAAATCATACCACGAGTTGACCCAAGCCTTGTGTGTGAAATTGCGTAGACGGAACTATTTGCGAGCCGTCGATAGTTGAGCTAGCACAGAATCGCAAGTCATCGTGACCGAGGGTGTGAGCACACTGGTCTTGTTCAGTGTGTTGATCGCAGCAAATAATGCGCTCTCTCAGAAACTGTAACTACGGTCCACTCACGATAGCTTCAGTATAAACCACAGGTGGGATCTGTGAGTGCTGTACAAAGAAAAATGTACCTGAGCAGGCGTCCAAGTAGACGGTCATACGAACGACCAGCCATTAATATAAAAACTGTGTGTAGATTCGTCTCCCTTTATACACGGTTTCGTTTCAGTGGGGACAGTTATCCGTAGTCAACACTAAAAATATTTATGTTTTAATTAATAACAGTGTAAGATTAATAATACTGGTAATTCGTATGTGCCAACGAGAAGACAGAAAATGCATTATTTAAGTGAAAAGATGAATGATCTCTTAGACTTAGTAAGGAACAGAAAAAATGTTACAAAGATCTACAATAAGAAAGTATCTCCCATCAATAAACTAATACAGAAAAGAATACTGAATTATGTATTGGAATAGCGAAAGATGCCTTCCAAAAGCTAAGCAAATTATTAAGAAACAAAAAATCGTTACAAACAAAGAAAAAAATACTGAACTGTTTTATAATACCATTTCTGTAAATGCCGGACATCTCCTTACAGATGAAAAAGAAAATTGAAGTAACAGAAATATTGTTCTACATATCATGGGCTCAACATGTAAGCAACGATAAAGTTTTAGAGAAAATGGAGACAAAAAGGACACTTATATTTAACATAAGGAAGAAACTGTTGAAATTTCTAGTGAACATAATGAGGAAAGAAAGCTTGGAAATGTTGATACTTACAGGACAGATTGAAGGCAAGAGAAACAGAGGAAAACAACGCATAACCTACATAGCAAGTTTAAGTGAATGAATGACATAACAAGGTTTAGGAGTGATAACAAAAAGATAAAATTTATTAAGAGCTATAAAGGACAGGACATTGTGGAGCCAACGTCCAGAAAGTACACTACATCTATAAATTAAAATTTTTAGTTGGTATGTATAAGAAAAAATTGTATATATAGGTTTCGAAGCTATCCGCGGTTTCAGCCATCCGTCTAGAATATCAAAACATACACCCCGTGGATAAGAAGCTACTGGACATATTTTCGAGCAACCTATCCACGACTCACAGTACTTCTTGTCGCATATCATTTGGGTTTGAATTTTGGAGAAGGGAGGTTGCAAATGAAGCGTGACTGGTCCCGATGATACGCTGGGAGGGAATCCCACTCTTCGATAGAGACTTCCGGCAGTTAAAGAAATTGAAAGTAGCAACCGGTGAAAAACGTCTATTATTCGTTAAACGAAATATTCTATCTGTTTTACACTTGACATGTTTTTTGGGGACCAGGACAAAATGATTACAACTTGGCCGGGAGGTTTTTATCCGTTCATTGTATTCAATAGATATTACACCTTTGGATAGCTAATTATTCAGGTCTTTACAGAATTCTTTTAATGAGAAAAAAATTAAATTCTCTGGAATATTACAGGAGTCACTTAATTCTTTGGCAGGGAACATAAAATTATTCGGAGGTTACGGAATTTATGAAAATATAAAAAAACAGTGAAACAAAACGGTAATCTTTTTCTTACATGTCATTTTTCTGCAGAACTTAGTTGATAATGGCCCTCCACAAATTCCTTTATTTTATTAATTGTCTTCATGTCATGGATTCTTACGAAAATAAGGGAGTGGTTTCTCGTGGCCTTTACTATGGCTTTCGAACTTAGAGAGCACAGTCTTATCTGCTATTTAACCCATAGCTGGGGATTATGGAATCATGTCTTCCCCCAAGAGTATTCGTGCGAAAGTGAACACAACAGACTAGACTGAAATTCGAACTCGATTTACTTTTTTGTGCTAATAAACAAAACATCCATCAACGGCGGCTTATTCTCCCTCGTTGTCCACAACAAATTGGCGACGAGGAATTCGAACTCACACGGGAAGGAAAACAAAACAAAATTCTCTCTCGTTGTCCACAACAATAATGTCGAAATTTTATTTATTTTGTTAATTAGTAAAACGAATTGAAATTTTATGTGATTCCTGGTATGGGCTATTATTTTTATTCTCGTTCAAACGTAAGGTCAAATTGTAAGCTAATGACCTACAATCTGTTATTAACTGGGGCAAGAAATAGCTTGTTAATGTTAACGTTTCCAAAACAAAATTGGTCTCTTTTAATCGTCTCAGAGATCCCTTTTTTTTGTCTTCCCTCAGTTAGGCTGATGCTAACCACCAGAATCGTGACTCCTTGCGACTTCTCGAGCTAACGTTTTCTGCTGACATAAAATTGAAAGGTTGCTAGGTCAGCGGTTAGAAAATTTGGTTCACTGCCTCATGCTAAGCAATATTTCTAGCAAGAATTTATCCTACATATTTATAAATCTACCATTTGTCCATGCTTTGGATATTGCTGTTGCATGCGGTCTGGTGATTCTGCTATGTATTTAAAGATTCTTGATAAAATATAAAGAAGAACCTGCAATATTATTGGTCCTGACCTGGCATCTCAGCTTCAGTCACTTTCCCACCGCCGGAACGTATCTTCCCTGTGTCTTTTCTATAAATATTTTCATGATAATTGCTGTGATGAGCTTTCCTCTTTCGTACCTAGATTTGACAAAAACGAGGACACTGATCTCCAGTATAGTAATTTTTCCAAGCGTAGCTTAGATGTGGCACAAGGCCGAAAGTATAGAGCACCTAATGAAGATCGAACTCACTACTAATTGTTCTAGTAAGACAAGCTTGATAACCATTACACCGTATCGAGGTGCTCTACAGATCTCCCGTATATGTGCTTCCGTGTAGCACTTGTCCACAGGACCTCTTTTATCTTCACTCGCTATCGTCTGCACGATGACCGAACTGTAATGTTCGACAAAATTGATAATATCTTCTGTGACTATCCCTCAGCTAACATTTGTATTTGTGGTGACTTTAATATTCACCACAAAGAGTGGTTAGTCCATTCGAACAAAACCGATAAAGAAGGCAGATATCGCCGAGACATCTCCATCGCGTACGAACTGACGTAGATCATTGACGAGCCCACCCGAGTTCCCAATGCAACAGAATATCAAGTGAACCTCCAAGACCGCATCATCACATTCTGGTTTGAAAAAATGCTTCGCTAAAGTGTTAACCCTACCGGGAACTTCAGGCCATTAACTCGTCAGTGTCAAAGTCGATGCCTGTCCAAAGGCATTTCCTGATGTGTCGTTACATAGAACGATTTTTCGGTATTCGTAAGCCGACTAGGACAGCTTCAGATTCTACATGGCAAAAGATCTTCTCTCGGCACTCTTCAAACGTACGACCGCCTTCATCTCTGAATGAAACCTTTCTGGAAGGGAATGTTTTATATCCCAGAAGGATTCGTTGAATGTGCTTCAGCAGCCGCCGTAACCACCATTACAATATCTATCACAGGGAACGGTGTCTTGTGTCTTGGGACACTTGTATTCGGAAATGCCTGAAGTGGGTGCTAGATTGTTCATGAAAATGCAAAGTGTAGCTATGCACAAGTATACCAGGCTAAGTTCGAAAGCAAACAACTTGGATTCCGGGAGTTCTGAAAAAAAATCTCCAACCAACTTCTGAACGGAGGCAAAGCGTCCATAAAGGCCATATCATTCTCGTCAGATTGGGCAAAGTGTTAAGGGGTCTCCCCTTTTCACACAAATGAACTCACCCAAGGTATACATATACTACTACCAGTGAATACCTGGACAGTCTGTAATAGAGGAGGGTAGCACAAGAGTCACAGTTAGCGAGCGCATAGACTCAGTAAGGAGTCATACCGCGATACTTCAATACCAAGACTGTATATATATTATTGCTACTAACCAGCATTCCTGGATCTACTAACCCGTATTACCAGTTTGTATTATTACGTTAATACATTTATTTTCCTTATCCATTCCTGGCGTTTGTTATTCATTGATATCGGATTTCATCCCGGAATCCACAACACAAAGCTTTTCGCAAAAATTTTAAAGATCAAAGATGTTAAACGAAAAAGGCTATCACTTACCTGAGTTCCCTCCTCTCACGGAGCACAACAATAATAATATTTTTATCATAGCCCGGGAACTCACAAAACTTATCACAAGCATTGACTCTAATTATACTACTGGTCCAGATAATGTCATCGTGAATGTGTTTAAGAATATCAAATTTCAGTTATCGTCATTCTTAGTAAAATTATTGTTATGTAGGAATAGAGTATCACTGCCGACACTTGAGATTGAACATAGATCACCAGTGAGCAAACACAGGCGATCCCATTATACTTTATTGAGTTAAGTAGACCATATGACCATGGAGGAAACGCATATATAGGAAGTCGTGTGACGTCTAGATTGATCTACAATTCTAGTCTACCTTCTGTTACCATACGGACCACTATTCTCTATTTTATTCACTATAGTATTTCTTTATTCAGATCACTATACAGGTTACTTGTCGAGCGAGTATTATCGAGCAAGTACTATTAGTGCGAGTGATATTCGAAGGCGTCTGACACCAGTATTGTTCAACGGCGTTTCTATAGTTGTATCTGCGATTACAAAGTCTCTACTACAACGAACATTACAAAAGTGGCAACGAGTGTTGGTTGACATCATAAAAATTATTTAATCGTTGCTTGAAGGATAAATAATTTCCAGGTCGGTGGAAGGTTTCAAGTATACGTCCTGTTTTCAAGAATGCGTGTCAGCGCTCATCTTCCTCCCTGTATCGGCACACCAGCCTCCTTTGTGTCATTAGCAAAATTGTTGAGGCTATAATCAACAAGAGTTTTGTTGATCACCTCAATAAGGACAAGTAATAAGGATTTCTATTGGCTTGGTTCACTGCTGATAGCCTGTCATTACTCACAGAATCACTAGACAATAGATACATTACAATGACGATCGCGTTAGATATATCGAAAGCCTTTGACAAGATGCGGGACCGAGATTTGTTGCACAAGCTCTACAGCTATGCAATCAATGGAAGTGTCTTTTCAATTATCAAGTCGTTCCTAACGGGTAGGTTCCTGAAGGTAGTTGTTAACGGCCAGTCTATGTGAAAGGCAGGTGTCTCCTAAGGCTCGTTTCTCGGGCCAACTCTTTTTTTAGTTTGCATAAATGATCTGCCTAAGACTGTACTCCGATCTTATGTAAATATTTATGCTGATGATACAACGGTATATGACTGCGCCTCCAAAATTCTAGATAACCAGAGCCTGGCAGCTGATCTCTCCACTGATCTATCTTTAACAGCTCAATGCGAAAAAAAAACAGGGTGGTCATATTCAATGTCACAAAAAGTAAAATAATGACGTTCCATCTTCACCGAGCCGACCCTGAATTTTCACATATCGCGATGAACGACTGTTTACTTAGGGACACCCCTTGCCTTGAGCAAATATATAGTTTCTTTACTAAATTTTATAGACGATACAAGCAGTCAATCAGAAAAATAGATAGATAGATATGAAGAGAATGAGATAGATAGATAGATAGATAGATAGATAGATAGATATGAAGAGAATGAGATAGATAGATAGATAAGACAATTTTGAAATTTTTATGAATCATTTTTTTCAAAATTGTCTTATATATTTGTAATTCCGTAGAATTCTCATCTACATTTAAATCATATCTCTCTCTCTCTCTCTCTCTCTCTATATATATATATATATATATATATATATATATATAGTGTGTGTGTGTGTGTGTGAATAAAGACAAAAGGAAAGCGACTTAAGCTCAACCCATACCTCAAGTAGAACCCGTGCATATGATCCATCGCTAAGTGCTGTTAAAATGGTCGGTTCCCTAGAGCGCTTCAGTAAATAACTGACTCCGCTTGCTATCCTCTACGTTTACTAGAATCATGTCAAACGGAAAATGGTGTACTCCTGCCATAACTGGTTTGGAGCTACCCAGCCTTCACATTCCAGATTTTATAGGGTCTAAAATGGTCTACGCCGCCTTGTGGGTGATTACTTATTTTCCACCTTACAACCTCTTTCGCACAGACAAAAGCCTCCCACTGCTCTATTGCTATTTCCCTGGAAAGCGTTCAGACCAATTACACGCCTTAATTCCACCAGTTCTAACTTTCACTGCTATGACCTGCCATGCCACACTCATTATAGCGAACCACACCCATTCCTTTCGCATTCTGTTGGCGAGATTAAGCCCCACCCGAGCAGCTTCTTTCCACAAACCGATGCTTTGTGGAACCGACTTCCAAGACGATGATTTTGCCACTAAAATCTCAACCTATTCCTAGTCGATGTTTAATCATTATCTTCCCCACATAGACTGTACCTCTTATTCTGTAACACTCTACCTCGAGTGGCTCTTGGGCCTCGTATAGGGTGAATATTATTGCAAAAAGAAAATGTGCGTAAAACGAAACCACGACATATTTCACCTACTTCATTATTCAGAATTCTGTTGACAGCGACGAGCGCTGGGCCCAAGAAAATTCGCACAATGATTATTAATAATGCAAGTTAATCGACATATACACAAAAACGTTGTCCGATTGTCAGATGGAAATTTCACCAGAAAATTTGGAAGTATTTTACTCTCAAAAATGCAGGAACGGAACCATTTGCTACTTTTGTTACTAGGTTAACCCGGTTCTGTGCAGTCAGCATTCTTTTCTAAAGATAACATTCTATTTCTGCACCGAAGAGAAGAATTACATTTCTAGAGGAAAGCATTTTATTTTTTTATTTTTTTCATTTTTTTGTCTACGGAAAAGAAAAACTCTTAAAATATATAGTTTCCTTACTAAATTTATAAACGATACAAGCAGCCAGTCATCAAAATAGATAGATAGATATGAACAGAGATAGATAGATAGATAGATAGATAGAGAGATAGATAGATATGAACAGACTGAGATAGATAACTAGGTAGATAGATAACAATTTTGAAATTTTCATAAATAATTATTTTCCAAATTGTCTAATATATTTATAATTCCGTAGAATTCTCATCTACATTTAAATCATATATATATATATATATATATATATATATATATATATATATATATATATGTGTATGTGTGCGTGTGTGTGCGTGCGAGCGTGTGTGTATAAAGACAAAATGATAACACGTTTCGTCCTCTGAAATAGACTGTCGTCGTTGAGTGCTGACTTCAGTGTTCACTTTTATATTTACATAAGCTCTATCCCTGATACTGAGCACTTTAACCGATAAATATACCATACCTTAAAACTATATATATATATATATATATATATATATATATATGTGTGTGTGTGTGTGTGTGTGTGTGTGTGTGTGTGTGTGTGTGTGTGTGTGTACATAGAAATTAGGAAATCAGTTGAATCTGCTACGTTGGTTTCAATCTTACGGTATCTTCAGGCGATTTTTATCAACTGACCTCCTAACCTTTTATTAAAAACCAACTAACGAACGCTATATTATTTAAAAAAACAAAAAAACAAGCGCACGACATTGGGTATGATGCGAAGGTAGGAGGAGGAGGAGGAGGAGGTGGAGGAGGAGGAGGAGGAGGAAGAAGAAGAAGAAGAAGAAGAAGAAGAAGAAGAAGAAGAGCATCTGTATTATAAATGTATCGGTGCAGGCGATTAATTGTAATGTACCTTATATTATTATTGTGGTTGTCACAAACTTTTTAAAAAGGCGAAGCCTTACAACAACTACAATAATATTTTCAACCTCTGCCAAAAGGAAAATTAGCAATAATGATATTTCCGGATCCAAAGTAACTTTGAACCAGAAATCCGAAGTCATGAGTCCTTGCATACATAATAAAACATTCCTCTTAAGCATATATGAAGCTGGATAAAAAAATGTCGTTTCAATTACCCACCCCCACTGATACATTTATAGTTCCCTGGCTCCTTCTTCTTCTTCTTCTTCTTCTTCTTCTTCTTCACACCCTCCTCCTTCTTTTCTATCACATCCACCGTCGTGCGTTTGTTTATTTTTTTAAATAATATAGCGTACTTTAGTTTTTAAAAAAATAAAGCGTTGGGACGAAAATTGATAACAATTGCCTGAGGATACCATAAGGTTGAAACCAAGGTAGTGGATTCAACTGATCTCCTAATTTTTAAAGTTTAAAGATCTACATGTTATTTTTATTTTTTTTCGCGCGTGTATTGAGCACTTTTTAATACTAATGTTTCCTGGTCTCAGTCAACTCTGGTCATTAACCATATATATATTGTTTTTGGTAAAATTCAGGTAGCATCCGAAATAAAAAAAAAATATAATGCAAATCGAAATATGTTTTTTGAAATGTGTTATTGATAACAGATACAAACTTGTGGAGTTCGCAGTCACAACGCTAAGGTTGAATTTTTGAAAAAAATTTTGAGAGCGTTTTTTTACTAATATAACAATTTAAGAATTTTTGTTGTTGTAGAAGTTTATCAGTCAACGTGGCATGAACTAAATAGTTGAATAAATAGAGTAATGTCTCAGCTGTTATCCCGAAAATTTGCACGTCGGATCAGTTCTTTTAAATCAAATATGTGGTGCAATTTAATTTATATTACAATGAATCATTCATAGAAAAAATTAAATAAAGTTAATGATAGAAAATGGCGAAATCCCTTCGCTTACTAAATTTTAAAGATGCATTAACCCACTAACCACTCGATGAATGTTACCATCCTTGTTTTTTAAAATTATAAACTGTATTAGGTCTTGCTTAAATACTTTCGACAGGTTCTCCGGTCATCATCAGGCATGGAAACTATTTTCTTTTTGGTAAAATTCAGGTAGCATCCGACAGGAAAAAATATAGTGCAAATCGAAATATGTTTTTTTTTTAAATGTGTTATTGATTATATATAGGTTATATATATACATGTTATATATATACAACATTGATTATATATGTTTTATATATATATATATATATATAGCATAAAAAAAAAGAAAAATACTAAATTCTAAAATTAGACACATATAAACTAGGGGTAAACAAACACGTGGATATTTTAAATCTACATAAATATTTCAACAGTTAAAAATATTTCTTAAAATATTTCTTGAGATATGGTCAAAAAACCTTTTAAACAACATTTAAGACACTATCATCAGTCTTCCGCCAAAAATTCAAACAAAGTTGCATTCCACATCACGTGACATGCACGCTTCACAACAAACGCTGTAAACAAACACACAAACACAGTATCTCATTTGATTTCTGAGGAAAGACCGAGGTGGTCTGAAATATTAAATATATACACAAACACAGAAATAAATACTTTCATAAAAAAAACACCCAATTTTGTTTCATTTATTTTATCCAGATATTATATATATATATATATATCATATATATATATTATAGATTATATATATATGTTATATATGCCATATATATATATATATATATATATATATATATATATATATATATATATATATATATATATATATATATATATTACTCCATATATTAAACTAATGGTAGGTAATTGAATAACAAAATTACAAAATCTAAAAATAACCTATGTGACGCGTTTCGTCCTTCGAAATGTCTTCCTCCGGCTAAGTTTTTTTTTTTGATAAATCACACATATATATATATATATATATATATATATTGCTGGTGGGAATGAGTTACAAGCAAACGTCGTTTATAATTGCACAATGAAAGAAACGCTGACGATGTAGAGGCGCTTAACGTTAAATTTAAATTCTGGCGCCCGAGTTAAAAAACGAATAAGGACACAAGTATAACTGATAAAAATAACTTTCAAAAAATTTCTTGTCCATCATATTCAGTGAAACATGTATAGAAGAATGTTTGCTTCCAAAATATAAACTTTTCAACATATATTAGCATTTCGTTTATGGGGACTAGCAGAGTGTAGAAACTGTCCGAAGTAATTATTGTCCCAAGCGCCTCTGACCAATACATTAACCATTTTCAACGGGATTTTTGTTAGTTTATTTTTCTGTGTTTTTTCTTCTCTAATTTGTATTGTGCAGAAGCAGGGGACAACCTCTTCGTGTCTATGCTTATATATGCGCAGGGCATTGTCTAAATTGAGGTTTTAAAATGTTTCACTCCTGGTGACCTCGCTAGACATGTATTATTTTTGGCATATAATTCATCTATTCGATCTAGAAATTCATTTGAGTCAGGGGTTCCCATTTTTTTTTCTTTGGGCCGCATTTCGGAATGAAAATTTGTTCGCGCCTTACCCAATGTTATATGATAAAAAGCACATTTAAGAGAGTGGGTTAAAGGGGGATAACCGCGAATTCGAAGTCAGTACATTATCATTGATAACTCTCTTCCCCAATTTGCGAACCCTAATTACTATATTCTTAATACTTGATATATTACAGAAATATCACAATGATAAAATCAGTCAATAATTATTTATAACTGTTTATACTGGGACTCATGCATGCAATTGCAATCCATGTTCATATTTTAAATTTTGAAATCATATTTATTTTTAGCATACGAATTTTTTGAGACTGTTTTTAAATGTTTGATTTTCGTTCAATCATTCTGTCTCACCTGTTATCCTCTTACACCACACGTATGAGACACACTGCATCGTTTTTGAACCACTGGTTTAATGACATATTAGCTCATTATGGGTCATCTAATACCAAAATTTAATTCTCCCGGGAGCTTGAGTAATTTTTTCTTTTACGAAAATATGTTGCTGGTAATTTATTTTTATCTATTGCCAGTATATATTTTGATATTGAAATGTCTTTTGATACTCTCGTTTTTTTTTTTTTTCGTTTTTTTTTGTTACCCCAGTTTGTGGGTTCACTATTAGCTGGGACCCTAACAGGTACTACCAATCTGAGTCAGGGTGAGCTCGGGTTTCCGCACTCCTCAAAACCTCTGGACAAGAGCCCCGGCTACTGAATGTAGTTTATTCATTACCAGGGTGGTTCTAATGAATGAAAAAAGGGAATCTCTATCGATGTGGTCATATGCTACTATGAGGTTAACATAGAAAGGCATACAATAATCTATTCATGGAGCTGTTTGCTGATGCATATGTCATCATTGCATCGGTTACCAGAACGAAAACCATATTGGGTTGTGAAGAGCTGACTTTCAAAAGTGTCAATACAATGTCCATTGCTGCCTTTACCACAATGGATCCAACTGAGAGACAGATACCCACCCCCTCTCGACGTGTGAAGGTTTGTTGATTACCTTGAGAGCTACCTTTTTGTTTCTGTCGCGCATTAATGAATAATAATCTCCATTTTTGGTATGCGTTTCTGATTCAAGACCTCTTCTATGAAATATAAAAACTTGTTGTTAAGTCTGGGATGGTACGATATTTTCAAAACTTCAGCCTTAAGGCCAAGTATTTCTTTATTACACTTCAGTTCGTTACTGTTTACGTTTGAAGACTAACTGTGTAATGCTCATATATATATATATATATATATATATATATATATATATATATATATATATATATATATATATATATATATATATATATATATACCGGGGTATATTCTATTTTTGCAGGCATCTTCCTTCAGCTTAGGGTTGAAATATGACTCGATGTATTTTTTGATACCAGGACATTTCTTCTTTTCGGTTTCGATTGTATGATATTGTCATGTTTTTTCTTCACATTTGAAGACGTTATCTCTGGTGTTCGGTTCGTTAATCTGGTTTCCAATGTTCCGAAGATATTAGTTTATCAGAGAATTAACTATTTTTTTTTTCTAATTTTCTTGGTTAATTGTTATTATTATCCTTTCCATATTTTTCTCTTCTGTTTGTTTATTTCTTTTCTAAAAAGAAAAACTTGGGGTAAAGAAATACTCTATAGAAAATTTACAAGGTAGAATCAGATGAACATTAATGAACATGGTTGCAAAGAGGACATTTGAAAGAAAAAATTGAATCTCATATTGCAGGCAAATGTTTCAGAACTAATTTCATCAAATGCAAAATAGCTGGAACGCTTACGCATGAGATCACTTTGAACTGATTCAAATTCCAATATTGTAAAAAAGCCAGGGTGTAGCCAACAAAATCAGTTCTCGTCTATTAAACTGACAACACCCATTTCTTGATAATGACTGAGACGTTCGAAAATACTTGAAATAAAAAAAGAAAAACATGAACTTTGGCCAAATTATCCATAATTTTGATCTAGTAAATCTTATTCGAAAATTGAAAAAAATACTAATCTGAAAAAATATTACTCACCGAACTTCTCAGGAGAATTCCGCAAAATAGGTAGAAATCAGCAAAATATGTAAGATTTAGTAAAATAAATAGAAATCAGCAAAATAGGTAAATCAGAAAAAAAAAGTAAGATTCAGCAAAATGGGTAGAAATCAGCAAAATAATTAGTGTTCAGTACAGAAAAACTGTTAAGCTTTTTTTTGTTGAGAAAGAACGGTAAGAAGGTCGATCTAAAGGAATATAAAACCAGTCATGAGGGATGCAAGGAGCTTTTGTTGAACATTACAGTTCCCTCATCCCGTGGACAATAGAGAATGAAGATAAAATAGGTAACGCGGACAAGTGCTACACGTAGATCAGTGTCCTCGTTTTTGGTTGATTCATTGATTAATACGCTTTTTACGGTTTATCACCTCTTTGCAGGTTATTTAAAGCCAGAAAATATTTTTAGATAGTAAGATTTCTTGTGGGGAGAAATAATGATTTTAGCGATACAAACTTTACTAATTAACCCATAATTGGGGGATTCATACATTTCCAAAGTGTGTTTGCGCGTCAGGGAATATAACGAACCCGACTGGAATTGGAACGCGGTTCTCCGATTTTATTTCTCGAGCCGTTATCCATTACACCATCCGCACATCCACCACTACATAATGCTAAGCAACAGACTGGGAGCACATAACGCTTTAACTTCGTATGTTTCGCTAACTCCTATCTAGCCGTAAAGAAATGGAGGATAGTACATAAACGACGTAAGTTCAAAAGTCCATCTCCAAAAAACCCTAAGAGATGAGCATTTCATCTTCTAACAAAGTGTCCCCCCGCCAGATCAAACATTCTCTCATTTCTATCCTTGTTTTCCGTATCTGTTTTCAGGCATAACGGCAAAACAAAACCGCTCTTATCCAGTAAACTTTTGGTAAAAAATAAAAACAAAAATAAATTATACAATAAGATACACAATAAATAAATTAAAATATAGATCATGTTTTTGATCAGTGAACGTTTAGGTCAGCAAGATATCATAAAATTACCAACAAATACCAGCAAAATATATACCAAACACTATTTTTCCCCATCTGTCCTCACGAAAGGATTGCAGTGCATAAGAGACTCGCTATCATATAAAGGCAGGCTTGCTTATTTGGGAAACTAGGTCTCAATTGACAGACTTTGAGCTTCGTACGCGTTCATATCTTGTTTGAAGTGGATAAAAATATCAAATGTCGCAGATTTGCTTTTGAAGACGATCAAACAAAAAGCCACATCTTCGAGTAGCTGCCCGCCTTACGTGAATTTGCGAAACAAATGATTTTCAGTACCGAAAAAATACCGTTTAAATTATACGTTCCAATCGTATATCTCATCAAGATAGAAATAGGAGATCGTTTACATTATCTATATATCTATCTCTCAGCCTATCTATCTGTACGTTGATTAAATTTATTATTCTAATGTTATATATCTATATATCTATATCTATCTATATATATATATATATATATATATATATATATATATATATATATATATATATATATATATATATATATATATATATATATATATATATATATATTAGGGTTATGACTTTTTGACATTTGAAAAATAATTGATTTCCCCTTGCATAATTCGGAGAGGTTTTGTTAACCATATGGAACCATATTTTTAAATAAGTAAGTAAGTATATATATATATATATATATATATATATATATATATATATATATATATATATATACTTAGTTGTATTGATGTGACTTTGTGACCCTGGGTTTCACGCCCTTGTGATCGTCAGACAAAACAAGTGTTCGCCTGATGATCACAACGGCGTGGAACTCAGGGAAACTCACATCAATACAACGTTAGCTTTATCACTGATATTGAACGCTTTTCAATAAGTGCCGCACATATATAATTTTATTGTTCAATATATATATATATATATATATATATATATATATATATATATATATATATATTGAACAATAAAATTATATATATATATGTTGAACAATAAAAAATATTAAAAAATTAAACTCTTCAGACACACTGGGTTGTATATTAATATTCTTTCGTTATTATTATTTCAATTAGATTCCTCGACCAGTTTCGGCCAGTATGGCCATCATCAGGAGAGAAAAATTCTGCTTGTTAGTAGCAGTGAACTACAGAAATGAATGACTTAATGGAGAAAATGAACTTTTGTCTGTAGTTTTCATTTGTTTTTTTTTATTTTTTATTATGAATTTTTGTCAGTCCTTGTAAAGACTCTTTCAAGTTGCTATTTAAGATAAGGGCTGGATGGATTCATGCTACTCTGAATTCCCTTGGTCATTTTGACAGTTTTATTGGTTCCTTGAAAGGGGATGTGTCTCTGGTAAGTGTTTGTGTTATTTGGTTCTTAGGAAGTGAGTGAGTATGATGTGTGTAAGCGTGTATATTAGTATGGGTGTGTGTTATCATTTAGCTCATTAGGGAGTGAGTGAGTATGAAGAGTGTAAGTGTGCATATTAGTATGGGTGTGTGTATAAGTGTGGGGCCTCAGCACATATCTGTCCTGTGTGGATGAGAAATGTGCGTAGGTCCTGATTTGTTGTGTTATTTTTGGATGCAGCGTTTTTAGGCGCAGAGTCCACTTATCTTCATGGCCTTCTAAAATCTTTCTAATGTTATCTGCTCTGAACTTTTCTATTTTCTCAATTATAGTGAATTTGGCATGGGTTTTAAAATCGTGTTTTTGTAGGCGGAAATGTTGTTCTACAGGTAATAGTCTTTCATGGGAAGCCGACTTAATTCGATTGCGACAATTATTAATTCTGTAGTGAAAGGGCCGTAATTTTTCTGCCATAGTGTGCATTTTAGGAGGTAAATTATGTTATAACTTCTACAGTTAGAGTCGTGGTAGATTTCGAAAGTAGATTTAGTGACTGAGCTAGTGAATGAATTCGTGTGTTTAATGTGGTTACAGCATAAGCTTCTTGTGTTGTTACATGGTTGGGAAAATCCTGTTGTTTTTGTTCTTGGTTTATTACAGATTACCTTGTCCAGTGAAATGTGTTTATTACCTATACTTTCCTTTAGGTTCTTAGGTCTACGATATGCTAGAATACCGGGTTTCTCAAACAATTTTTTTAGTCTGGTTTGGGATGTAGTATTTCCCAGCGACTTTTGATTATCTGTGATAGTGGAGGCAGAGTGGGGTTGAAAGTGGTTACTAGAGGGATGCTGCTGGATTCAAATATATCTATCTATCTATCTATCTATCTATCTATCTATCTATCTATCTATCTATCTATATATATATATATATATATATATATATATATAT
Source organism: Acanthosepion esculentum (assembly GCA_964036315.1). Classification (NCBI taxonomy): domain Eukaryota; kingdom Metazoa; phylum Mollusca; class Cephalopoda; order Sepiida; family Sepiidae; genus Acanthosepion; species Acanthosepion esculentum. Next base: position 35,635,562 of record OZ038501.1, read on the forward strand.
ATTCTTACTTATTCTGATATATATATATATATATATATATATATATATATATATTCTTATTCTATTCTGGACATTGAGTTCTACCTGGAGTCTATGCTCTTGGGAATTTATATATATATATATTGACCACTAATATTATCAATCTATATATATATATATATATATATATATATATATATATATATATATATATATATATACATGTATTCATACGTACATATTATATATATATATATATATATATAGAGAGAGAGAGAGAGAGGGGGGGAAAGTGAACATTGAATCAACACACAGAGGCTAAACGCCGATTGCGTTTAGCATAAAACAAGCATATACAAATAGTCGAGGCAAAACTCAATACACATTGCTTTAAGATTGCGTTGAAGTATGAAAAAGATTGTCGCCGCTTGGTGTTAAACTCTGTTTCTACTTATATATATGCATACACTCTATCTTTGATACTGAGCACCTTTACACATAAATATAGCATATCTTAAAACTAGGAAACTCTACAAAAACGTGATACCTAAGGTTTAAAATGAATTTTTTCTAATGAAAAATCTTTTTCGAACCTTTTATTTTAGTTTCAATTTCAAGTTAATAGATTAAATATAATATTTTCAATAAGCAAAATACTTTGCTCTATTTCGAAAAGTAATTTCAGTTGACTGGAGAATGTATTTCTTTTTTTTGCTAAAATAGCTCAATCGTTTTTCATCGCAAAGTAATTCCCTTCATTAAAATTCCAAAAATAAAATATACTTTTCTAACATTTTTTTTGAGGAATATTAGATGATTTAAATTATAATTATTCAGATTTGAAACAAATATTATTTATACTTTAAGTTTAAAATATCGCAGAGATGCATTTTTAACCACACAGTAGTTGTGTTTTTAACCGACAGTAGCTGTGTTGACGTTGACGTATTTGAAAGATTTAATATTGTTCTACGGAGATTTTATCTGTAAAGCATAATTGAAGAAAATGACGTGAGCACCTTTTTTATTTAATTAAGTACTCAGTAATCTTAAAAATTTAGGAAAATATTCCCCGTGATCTAATGTCTTATCGAATTCTTTAAATTTTGGTTTTAAATTTACTATAGTCATATGCTCGTCCGTACAAAAATGCCACTTTTATACACTAATAGAAGAAACTGAAAATTATTTCTAAAAGAATTTTGTTTGATGATTTGTATTAAGATTATCCATTTATGATTAGTAAATATAGTTTTTACTTAATAATAATCATCAAAAACGCTGGAATTAATACAGAATTTTAAAAGATTTAAAACTTAATAAAGTTTTCTAATTAAAATTCTTAAAAAATGAAAACAATTCTTGTGCAAATTCATTATTCATCAAAAACTCTTTTTAGGACAATAACGTCCTTTATATATCTTATTGATAAAAGCAATTAAAAGCTTTTCTAATTGATTAATGCCATGGTGTATTGCATTTTTTATTTTAGGATTTATTTTCAGTAAATGGTGTTTCTGTTTGACAGAAACAAATTGATAATTTAAATTGATAATTTAAATTAATAATTTAAATTATCCAATGATTCCTGCTTTTAACTAATATAAATACGAAGACCTGAAATTTTAATTTCTCTAAATTTCATAAGATTAAGTAAGTGGTGGTTAACAGATGTAAAAAAACAAATATTTTTACCTAGAATTTCTAAAAAATATTTAAAAAATAATTTCATTTATTTGTGCATAAGTTCTGAAAATGTCATTAAAATGCACAATTACTTTGTTTTTACAAGAATTTCCAAACAATATGTTTTTACAGCCCAAAAGACTCTACTTTCCAATACTAATCTTTGGACCACTGCTGACACAAGAAAAACAAGATTCTTAACCAAAATTTTGAACCTGCTAGAAAAGATTCAAAATTTAATAAAATAATTAAAAATACTGAATAACATAATCATTTTGACGATAAATCTGTTTTTATAAAGTTTGGGATCTTTTTTTTTATCATGGTATGCTCATTTTAGAAAATTTTTAAAGGTACATAAAATTATCATATATATATATATATATATATATATATAACAGAAAAAAATTATCTCAACATAGAGATAGTCTATTTGAAGCCGTTCTGTATACGGCTATCATCAGCCTCTAAGTGCCTGTCTTGGAGCATAGTTTTAAATTTATTTTCAATGTCAGTCCTCCTCTGATAGACGCCTTGTTAATGAGAGTGGATTTATTTTAGCGATTGGTAGAGGCGTAACGTATCTTATCCTGGGGTAACTGCATCTCGTTTTAATAATTAATATTACTATGATCCATACGGGTTATATATCAACGGATCGATTACCTGTAATATATATATATATATATATATATATATATATATATATATATATATATATATATATATATATATATATATATATATATATATATATATATAGGAAATGGATTAAATCAGACATATTGTTATTTTTCATTTATTTTGTTTAAACGTTATTTTTTAATTAAACAGTATTTTTTAATTAAACAATATTTTTTTAATTAAACAGTATTTTTTAATTAAACAGTATTTTTTATCTAACTACATCTACCGGCTTGAATATTATGAATACTGCACAAATGTTTTAAAATGTTTACAGTAGATAGTTTAAAATATCGAGATAGTTTTAATACTTATTTCTAAAAAAGAAAATCTCTAGAGCACCATAACTTAGTTACCTTCCATATGCTTTACACCAAGTTAAATCGCACAACACATAACGTGAACGGTTTTCACTTGTAGAAAAATTAACCTTCAGATGAACACAGCGATTTTGTCTTTGAAAACGATGAACACTGCAATATTTGACTTGAAATAAACAACACCCTGATGATGACATTGTGTTAACGTCGAAAGTACCCGAAATAAAATAATATGTATCAACACGGTAATTTTCTCTCTTCCTTTAATAATGACACCAAATAGCTTGTCCGTGAATATGAAAGGATCCAATTGAAAATAAGAAGACAAAACTTGTCTAAATTATTCAATGAAACATGTCTCAATGAAAACATGCTACCAATATATATATATATATATATATATATATATATATATATATATATATATATATATATATATATATATATAGGTAACTATACTCGTGTCGAAAAACCTTCGAATTCTTGATTTAACAATAGCCAAATCAATCTCAAAGGGAAAAAAAGGGTTTTAAAAAAAGAAAGCGCCTGGATCATGAAAATCTGTCGAAAATAATCGCACAGATGCAGGTTCAAGGCCCAAAGAAAAAAACCCGATACGAGTAAACAACTAACTAAAGAGCTCGATACAAACGTAGAGCAAACCTAATCAAACCTAATGAGCCAGACACTTAAAAAAAGATATTATAATCACACGAGTAGTTTCAAAAATGAAAAAACTAAACATAGCACCACACTTTCTAGCTATATATGGAAATTCAGACAAGAAAATAGCAAAGACCCCATCCTGAAATGGGAAATATTAAAAAGATGCACCAAATATAAAGCGGGCCATAAATTCTGTCAGCTATGCACCGAGGAAATATTAGCCATAGCATTATATAACAAACCTAATGATCTACTAAATTCTAAAACCGAGATCCTTAACAAATGTAGGCACAGAAAAACTTGGTTACTGAAATAAGCCTCTCTCCCTCGATTCTATCGTTATCGTTATTGTTTGTGTTTTCTTAAAATATCCCCTCCCCTTTTAGTTATTCGAATACACTTATACCCCATCCCCTACGGTGTCGCTTTTTCTTTTTCTTTTTCCTTTACCTTTTTTTTCTTGGTCACATGGTGTTGTCTTGGTTGTCGTCTATATATACGCCGTTTGCTGTCGCCTCTTTAGCCAGCTGACCCTGACGATCTGCCTAAGTGAAACCTTGTCTGGCTCATTAGGTTTGATTATATATATATATATATATATATATATATATATATATATATATATATATATATCCTTTGTGGCAAAATAGTGCGTCTCGTTTATTGATTATATGATATAAAATATATTTTAGTGTCTTATTGAACAAACTATTTATCGTCCTCTTTCACTATTTTTATTGACCTTCAGTCAACTTCCTACTGAGATCGTTCCGGTGGGTTTTATCTTTCTCGACAATGAAAAGCTTCAAGTGACTTTTACAGTTTTCGAAGGAATTTTTTTTTATTTCTTTTATTAAGAGATTTTTTTATTTTTTATTTTTGCAAAGACCAAATTAAATTGTAATCGAATGATGCAATCTCCAGAGAATATCGCGGATATACGAAAACCTATCAGCCAAGTCGAAACAATTTTGCCTGATCAACAAACGAAACATTTTCTCTTCCTCGATTCGTTAACTGTTGCTTCCAGGTGTTTTAGCTGGGTGCAGTACTTGTTGGAATCAATCATTTGCTTCTATCGAGGTACATTCCTTTCAAGTGTTAACTTTATATATGTATTTTGAATGGAGAACATTTTTTGATGGGGTTAGTTTTGGTTTTGTTTGTGTAAAAAAAGAAAAGAATGAAATTTCCCCTGAGAAAAGCGTAGTTTCATTGAGCGGGAAATTTAAGATTCTTCGGAGATAATAAATAGAGAAATGACTGACGATGTCAACTCTTTAGTGCATATGCACTGCGAAAAACACACGTTAAGAAGTAATTATTTAACTATAGTGATTATATATTAGGTGATGTCCCAACAAGGGAATATTTTACTATTTTTTCTTTTCATATTTTTTTGTAAATATTTATTAACTGCTGTCACAAACCAGATGATTTCTTTAGATCATATAATTTTTCAGATAGAAGATAAAAAAATTCGAAACTTTTCTGCATCATTGGCGTAATTATATTAGTCTCTACTTATATCGATTATTATTTTTGGGTCACTATCAATCTATTTTTACTTATTTATGTATGCACACATATATATATATATATACATGGGTGTATTGTGCTTTATAGATCAGTTCAAAGAATGAATCCAATTGCTTTCATATGCAACAGTGAACACAGAAAAGACAAGGGAGATAAATGCTGGAGAAGTGTGTTTGCAATTTAGTCGCAAATTTGATTTTCATTGAAACCCAATATAGATGTGCATAAACTGAGATAGGTGTGAATAAACAGACAGATAGATAGATAGATAGATAGATAGATAGATAGATAGATAGATAGATAGATAGATAGGCAGGCACAGAGTGAGAAAGACACATATAGGGATAAATAGAAAGACAGGCACAGAGAGAGAGAGAGAGAGAGAGAGAGAGTGATAGATAGATAGATAGATAGATAAATTTTCATTGACACCCAAGATAGGTGTGCATAGTCTGCGATAGGTGTGAATAAACAGCTAGACAGACAGACAGACAGATAGATAGATAGATAGATAGATAGATAGATAGATAGATAGATAGATAGATAGATAGATAAATTTTCATTGAAACCCAATATAGGTGTGCATAGTCAGTCGGCGATAGGTGTGAATAAACAGCCAGCCAGCCAGACAGACAGACAGACAGATAGATAGATAGATAGATAGGCACAGAGTGAGAAAGACATATATATAGATAAAGATAGGCACAGAGTGAGATAGATAGATAGATAGATAGATAGATAGATAGACTGACAGACTGAGAGAGAGAGAGAGAGAGAGAGAAAGGGAGATGTGAATAGATAGATAGATAGGCACAGAGTGAGAAAGACATATATATAGATAAATAGAAAGATAGGCACAGAGTGAGATAGATAGATAGATAGATAGATAGACAGACAGACAGACAGACTGAGAGAGAGATGTGAATAGATAGATAGATAGATAGATAGATAGATAGATAGATAGATAGATAGATAGGGAGATAGATAGGGAGATAGATAGATAGATAGATAGATAGATAGGAACAGACTTATATTGATATGTGCAGACTGGTGATTAGAAAGTGGCTTGATAGTTAGATTGATTGATAGGGAGCATGCGAGTTATAAAGACATTCACATTTTTGTTTTCCATTTTTTATATTCTCATTAATACAAGGTCTCCACCGGAAGGTAACCACTTGCATAGCCCGGAAGTAGCTTGGCAACCAACTCTAGCGAAGTGATTAGAAAGGTGGCTTGTTAGCTAGATTGATTGAGAGAGGCAGAACATGCAAGTTATAAATAATATTTTGCTTTTCTGTTGTTTTCTTTGTTGTTGTTTTTATTATTATTATTATTATTATTATTTATTTTCCCATTAGCACGTGGTGTGTCCGGAACGTACTGTTTGCGTTGCCCCAAGGGAAATTGGTAACCAGGCAGAGTGGACTTTACTGCACATGCGTGAGTAGAAATTCAATCAGCAGTGAGAAGGCATGGGCTGAGTTTGTGCATTTCGTGTGGCTGTCGCATTCAATCTATAGCAGATTTTCTTTGAAATTTGGCAATACGTCAGTGGAATATATTTGAATGATTAAAGTTTCGAAAGATGATTCTAACAGTAAAACCATAATGCAATTCGGTCAGATTTTTATAAGGTAATCGGCCTAGATCTTTTTAACCCCCTCCTATCACTGTCTATATCTATATATCTCTATTTATATATATATTGTTATAATGTCCGTATAAGCTGGTAGTTCTGCTTAATAATATTGTAAGAAAAAACACTGAAACAAAAGATTAGTAAAGAATGAGTTTAATCAGAAGAGGGATATGAATTAATCATACAATAATAGCGAATATTCAATGTAAAGACATAAGTCTTTACAATGAATATTCGACTTGTAAAGTTGTAACATAAATTCAGGCTCGACGTTGTTTAACCTCAGTGTACCGGTGTTTCAACGTGATATGGCCGTAAACCACGTTTTTACTAGAGGCCCTCAATTTATTCGTAACATTAAGCACGAAAACCTGTGAATTTTCAAGAAGCTAGTACCATAAGTGGAGGATAACATTTCGATTCCTATGTCAGATAAGAAGCTGCAATACTTTGATATGTTGAGTTTACACTTTCTCGGCAGCCACGTATCATTAAAAGTTCGATGGTCTTCTAGAGGGTGCGGCAGAAATACCACCCACATATATCTCCCAGAAATAGCTCCCAGATAATGGTAAGGTCTTTAGGTATATGAAGACACTATTGCCAATAATGTCTTACCATTATGGGGGTATGTGGGAGACGTATTTCTGTTGCACTCTATATTTGTTACATGTATTTTGGGGGGTGTTCTCAAATACCTAGTGCGTCTTATATATAGGGTTAATTAGAGGGGATCCCCCAACTACACCTGTTTTGCAGCGAAGACAGGTAGATGGTTAATCAAAGGATATATTCCAGCCAGGTAGAGGATTAGTCTGCGGGGATCTTCCAGCTGCATCTGGGTTGCAGCGAAGTTAAGTACAATGTTAGTCAGTGGGGATCTTCCAGCTGCATCTGGGTTGCAGCGAAGTTAGGTACAGGGTTAGTTAGTGGGGATCTTCCAGCTGCATCTGGGTTGCAGCGAAGTTAGGTACAGGGTTAGTCAGTGGGGATCTTCCAGTTGCACCTGGGTTGCAGCGAAGTTAGGTACAGGGTTAGTCAGTGGGGATCTTCCAGCTGCATCTTGGTTGCAGCGAAGTTAAGTACAGGGTTAGTCAGTGGGGATCTTCCAGTTGCACCTGGGTTGCAGCGAAGTTAGGTACAGGGTTAGTCAGTGGGGATCTTCCAGCTGCACCTGGGTTGCAGCGAAGTTAGGTACAGGGTTAGTCAGTGGGGATCTTCCAGCTGCACCTGGGTTGCAGCGAAGTTAGGTACAGGGTTAGTCAGTGGGGATCTTCCAGCTGCATCTGCGTTGCAGCGAAGCCAGGTACAGGGTTAGTCAGCGGAGATCTTCCAGCTGCATCTTGGTTGCAGCGAAGCTAGGTACAGGGTTAGTCAGTAGGGATCTTCCAGCTGCACCTGGGTTGCAGCAAAGCCAGTTAAAGGGTTAGTCAGCGGGGATCTTCCAGCTTCACCTGACTGTTTATTTTTTACGGATTATCAAACCTTTCTGAGTTATTTAAAGCCGAAACATATTTTGGGATTGTAAGAACAATTTATTTCCATTTTTAGCGAGTGAATATTGCATGAACAATTTTTTGAGGTAATGATTTTTCCAGACACAAGGTTTACTATTTAACCCAAACCCCGGAAGAGAGGTGATGGAGTCATACATTTCCCAAGAGTATTTGTGCGCAAATTAAATGATTGATTGATTCGTTTTTTACGGCTTATCAAACAGTTGCAGTTTATTTAAAGCCGGAATGTATTTTTAGATTGTAAGAATTTTGGTAGAGATAATGATGATTTAATTTTAGAAGTCTTTTTAATTAACCCATAGGTGGGAGAAGTGTGAATCTTATCTTTTTCAAGGGTATTTACGCGTAAGTGAATATAACGAACCCAACTGGAATTGGAACTTGGCTCTCCGATTAACAATGCCAAGCCATTATCCATTAGATCATCCGCACACCCAAGCTTACCTCACCTGGTATTCCCAATGTGTATTTCATTTTACACTTATGCTTGCTAGCAGGGGCTATTGTGGAAAAAATCAGGTATGGGAAAGGCATATCTCATTCGTGCTTTCTTAAGTGTTATACTAGCCCAGCCTTGCTGCGGACAGCAAAGCCACACTGACAGATGGAATTTGTTAAAGCAGGATTTTGATGGCGTCTCTGCTTCAGAGTTTGACGGAGCTGATCACGCTTCCGTCTTCAAAACACTGGAACTTAATAAAACATGTCTTACGCCACTCCTTTCGGTTTGATACTTAGGGTTCCCAGGTTTTCAGATCAAAGTTGAAACATTTCAAGTTGTCTCTCAATTTGTCTTTGTAGCGTAAAAGTGGACGTCCAACTGAACGCTTGGAGTTTGGTAGATGTCCATACAACACCTCTTTTGGAGGCCTATGCTCAACCATTCTCACAACATTACCAGCCCTCCTAAGTTGTATCTTTGCTGGGATGGTTTCAATGCCTGTGATGTTGTTACATTTCTTCAGTAATATATATATATATATATATATATATATATATATATATATATATATATATATATATATAGCTGAAGGAGAAGAGATGGGTGCGTAACTTTCCAGAATTTGTGGCATTTAATAGTGTTGAATTTTCATGTTATGCACATACAGTTTTCATGTCATATATATATTGTTGAAACTTGACTAATGCATGGAATAATAATGCAACACAAAATGTACTTAGAACAAAATGTATTGAAACAAGAAAGTGTACACAATATTTACATATAGTCTTTTGTATATTCCTGGGAAGACCGTTCCTGGAGAATGTGTTGACTAAGTCGCAGTCGGGCAGAGTCTCAAGTTGGATCTCTTGATTCACCTCCCTGTCTTCCCGGTACCAACCATATTTATATCGTCGGTATTACACTATGCAAATTAGGTGGGTCCTACCACAACACACACACACACACACACACATACACACACACACACATATATATATATATATATATATATATATATATACTCTGTATGGTGATTTTGATTTTCACTCCTTAAGTAACCAAACCGTGAGGTCGGGAATCTGGCGATCACTATGCAGTGGTGATTTTTATATCCACTATGTTTATGTATACAAACGTTCTACACCCTCTACTGAACACTCTTTCACCATAAATCAGAAATATTCAACACACACACTGACACAAACACTCTCTCTCTTTTTCTCACATGCACATTGACACACACTCTCGCACATACTCTCTCTCACACATACACTGAAACACACACACACACACACATATATATATGTATATATATATATATTCTTAGCATCGCTTGATAATGGAACGCAACTTTGTATTTTAAGTTTAATTTTTATAATTGAATTTGAATTGAAGTTTCAGTTTTGAAACATGGCAATTTCGGTGTTGCGATGGTAATATATTTTTAAAATAACTATTATAATTTTATGCTCTACAGTTGTATCGAGCACTGTTTTTTTTAAATAAAAATAAACTCTGAATTAAAAATCTCATTGTTCTTTCCTATTAATATATATATATATATATATGTATATGTATGTGTGTGTGTGTGTGTGTGTGTGTTTGTGTGTGTCCATTACAGTATAATATCTATGTCTATAAGGATCCAGTGCTAAAAATACAGGCGTAACCAAGAAGAGATCCCGCAATTATTAATCAGTTTTTGAAACATATATATATATATATATATATATATATATATATATATGTATATTCGAATCAATTTAGGCAATATAAAATACAGAAACGGCACTGCTCTCTCTAAATATTTCCACCGGTTAAAGAATTGTGCTAATGCATTTATCACCTCGGATAATGTAGCTTGAGCCAAATCTTACAACGGGTAAAGAAAAATAGATGTAATTTATATCTTCTTGAGAAATTACTTATCTTAAATAACCCTAGCTTATTAAACAAGAGAAATCAATTGATAGTTACATGTAGGCATTAAAATAAGTACCTGTTTAAATACGTTGATCCAGATTATTTTTTAATGTAAATTATGTTTTAAAAAACAAACAAGTAATCTCCCTTTATACTTAATATAAAAGATTAATAGTTAAAACTCTAAAATATTTTTTTACATATATATACAAATCCCGTTTATTTTAAATCCCAAATATATTTTTAAAAATTAAAAAAAAACTGTAATCCCAGTATAATATATAACACACCAAAATTGCGAGAACCATATATTTTTATTAAAATTTAAATTCCGTGACGGTCAGTCCATACTCAACACCTGACGATTGTATGAAACTCTGAGTCCTCCTATCGATGAAGGATTATATATATATATATATATATATATATATATATATATATATATATATATATATATATATATATATTAGAAATCAAGAAGAAAAACATAAAGATCCATTTCGGTTATAATTTATTTATAACCGAAATGAATCTTTAGGATTTTTCTTGATTTAATATTATTATAATGACCTATAATTTACATTGAGCTCTCACAGGATTAATATCCTCATTGGAATTATTTCTATCAGTCAGAAACTGGTAATATATATATACATATATATATATATATATATATATATATATATATATATATATATATATATATATATATATAATGTGGATAAAACAACTGAAAAGTTGCCAATTAAAAGAAAAAAAATTGAATGTTTTTTGTGAAAGTATTTATTTATATGTTTTTATATATTTTTTTATATATAAAAACATATAAATAAATACTGTCACAAAAAAGCATTCAATTTTTTTTCTTTTATCAGTTGTTTTATCCATATTATATACATATCAAGAAAGTATACGTGGCTTCTCATTATGCTATATATATATATATATATACATACACACACACATATATATGTGTGTCTATATATATATATATATATATATATATATATATATATAGTTTTGTATTTGGCCAGCAATACCCCTCTAATGAATGACACAGTTTTAAACATAGTCCCAATAACAAAAAGAAAGAAAGAAAACAAATTTGAACAACATGGGATAGAGATCTGTGCATACTTGGAAATTAAAAAAATATATCTACTTCTTAGCAGCGTACACATCGTTTACAAATACACAACACTCTTGGAAATTTCTAACTGAGTAAGCAAACACGCTCTGATTTTCTATCATTTGAAAAAATTCTATACACACTCAATCCCAAAAGGGGAAAAAAGCAATAAGAATCTCTGCAGAAGTAGCTTGTCTCTCATTTGAAATAAAACACACATACATGCACACACCTATGTGTGTGTATTTGTAAATATTTCTGAATATAGTTAATTAATCAGCACTATTTTTCTCTCTTTTTCATACTAAAAGAAATCAGCCTCACAAAAACAAAGCTAAATAAATATGATGACGCCTATTAAAGAGGTCAATTAAATGTGTTTATGTTTGTATCTGCAGAGATTAATGACTTTGTTAGAACTGAATACCTGGATAGAGAAATAGAAAAACTGATAGGGTAACTTTCTAAATCGACAATCACAAGGAATGGCACATTTTAAGAGTCGTCGATAAAATTGATCTTACTGTCACTGCCGATAGGCAAAATTAACACAAAATATTCAATATTCTTTACGAATCAAAGTTGGGTATGCTGACACACGTGCACAATACGCTCGATGCTGTGTCTACGATAGCTGTTTGACACGAGGTAAAAATGGTGTTTCGAAAGGAGAGAAAGAGAGAGAGAGAGAAAGAGAGAGAGAGAAAGAGAGAGAGAGAAAAGACTAGGATAGACATATTAATATTAAAATATGTATGAAGAAAGAGTTATATGTAATGTGTATTCATCTCTGTGATTTTGAATATTTATGTTCATCTATATGCTTAGTCTCTGTCAAGGTCGACAAAGGCTGTAGCCCACTTTTACTGCTTCTGTATAAACAGGTAAAGTAATTTTGTAAGAGTGGTTTTCCTCAGCGGTAACTCTTCATTTTCTTCTTCATCAACACATGCTGGTGAAAGGACATGATTTTTTTTTTATGTTGATTGTAAAAAAGATTAGGTGAATTGGTTTCACGTGTACCTGCTTCGGAAAGGCCTGAAGGGATAAGTGATACAATCTCAAAGAAAAGCCAAGTTTGCTCCACAATTCTTTCGGGAAGTTGGGGAATGCATGATGTATGTTGGGATAGGTGTGTATGTGTGTGTGTGTATGGGCGCGCATGCATAGATTTCTGCGTTTACCGGCCACGTGATTTCATTTGTGTAAAAGTGTAAACAATATTATAACCAGTTTTCTTTTCCTTTTGGGAAACAGAGTTTGAAATATTAAAAACAAAACAAAAACAAAAACACTCACCGTCATAAAGATCCTTATGTAGGAGTATCCCAGTATCAACATGGGTATTAGTAAACAGCATATTAACAACATGATAATGTAGCTGGTTGCTGCCGGGGTTTTATCCTGCCAGTCCACGCTGCATGCAAGGCCACTAATCTCGGTGACGTAGCCATTCCAGCCTAGCAATGGCATCACTGCCCAGAAAAGCCCCCAAATACCACAGCAAATAACGCAAACAACCGAAGTTCGCATACTGATTGTCACTGTTCGCATTGTATGTACTATAAGAACATAGCGGTCAATAGATATCGCTGTAAGTAAAGATATGGTGGTCAATCCCAGAAACGTCATTGTGAAACCGTACCACACGCATATATTTCGTCCAAAATACCATCGACGCATCGCACTGGACACAATGGCGAGCGGGTTGCCGAGGGTAGCGATCAGAAAGTCGCACACAGACAGTGTCATGATGAACACGTTGGTCGGCGTTATAAGGTCCTTACGAACGATGAAGAAGCTGACGATTGCTCCGTTTAAAAGGAATGCCGCTGCTGAAAACATGCTCAAGATTAGGGCTACGGTCAGCCCGACCTCGCTCGATACAGAGTTTTCCTGATGTCCACGCATCGTTACAGGTCTGTTGTGGAAGGTTTGCGACATCAGATGGTACACTTCAGTGCTGTTGATCAAGACCATGACTTTTGCTACGGACACGGGGTTATCCATGTCGATCAGGGAACGTGGAAGATTGTTGTCCTTTTTAAAAATCATCCGTTCCTTCTTTTACTCACGTTTTTTTTTTTTTTTTGGTTTTCTTTTCTTTTTTTTTCTTTTTTAAATCTGTTTATTTAAAGTCTGTCTCTTTCATTGTTGCATTTTTTCATACTTTTATATGATTTCTCTGCCGATCAATCTATCTATTTATTTTTGTTTGGTTTCTTAATGTTATCTGTTTGAACCCCCCCCCCCCAAAAAAAAAGAAAAGAAAAAACTTATAATCTGATAAAAGATTGCCCAATTAAAAAGGTAATATATTGGTAACTTTTTGTATAATCAGAACTTCTTTTGTAAAGCATATTTAAAATTATTATCAGACACAATCAATTGTTTATCTTTCTAAGATCGAACTTTTTCTTCTATCAGTAATTTCCATTTGGCCATGGTTCATTAAATTCTATCAGTCAGCAATATCCAATTGTTATTCAATGTAATTTCTATTTAAACGATAGATCCATCAGTCTATGTGTATTTATATCGACAAATCTATCAGTGAAATCAATAATTCTATCTTTGCGTTTCGTATGTCGATTTAGGTCCATAGAGACGGCCTATGTGTCTATAATTTCCAGCTTTCTGCGACTGATTGTCATTCTACCTAACTGCTAGTTTGCTTGCAGACCTCTAACACGCTTCCTTTTATATTCGCCTCGCCCGATGTTTTCCCTTTCTTTTTTTTTCTTTTTCTTTTTTCTTTTAGATTAAATGTACCCTCTGGATTCTTTGGGCGAATAAGCAGAGATTTTCAGCACGCAATTTTTAGACTCTAATGAGCTCAACTAATCTAGCACACACACACACACACATATATATATATATATATATATATAAATCATAGATATTTGCACGTATGTGTTCGGACTAAGTGCAACTTGTAATATGTGATTCATATAATATATGATTAAATATATGTGTGTGGGTGTGTGTACAACGAACTTATACGTGCGCATGTATGAGTGCGAGTGTGTCTCAATGTATCTGTGGCATTTTATCGTGTATGTATAGAAGTTTTCAGTACACGAAACATTTTATAAATATTAATATATTAAGGTTCTGCATAAACACATTATCTTTGGACAAATATTAAGTTTCTAACACGTTAAAAAACGAAGCCTTTTTTATGCGAGATTATTTCTAGGAGAAAATGCGCACACTATTATGCATTTGCGTGTATTTACTCACAAATGCACCTATACACGACGATCGTTCACTGAGAAGCAAATGCACACCGACGATGACCAGTCTGATTCTATCTATCTATCTATCTATCTATCTATCTATCTATCTATCTATCTATCTATCTATCTATCTATCTATCTATCTGTCTTTTCATATCTATCTCTGTTCATATCTATGTATCTATCTTAGTTTGTTCATATCTATCTATCTATCTATCTATCTATCTATCTATCTATCTATCTATCTATCTATCTATCTATCTATCTCAGGCTGTCCAGATCTATCTATCTATTTATCTAGCTAGGTAGCTAACTAGCTAACTCGCTAGCTACCTATCTCAGTTTATCTGTATATATCTAAAAAAAAATTCAGATAGAATATATGAGTAAAAGGACAATATGAAGAAAGACAAAGGAAAAAGTATCTTAGCCGACGCGTTTTGTTTACTGAGGAATTTATTGAGGTAAATGTGAGGAATTTATTTTGCGGCAAGTTTTTATAAACAAAAGTAAAAATGTCGTTAGTTTCTCAGAATTTTAAAAATGTATGTATGCATGCATATAACCCAAAGATTTGAACACACACACGTATATATATATATATATATATATATATATATATATATATATATATATATATATATATATATATATATATATATATGCAAGGAACTTATAATGTGTGTGAATTTATCTATATATCCATAGAGCTATATCTTGTATTAAACTATTCGACATTCAAAACTATTAATATATTAATGCTTTGCATAAATATGTATCATATCAAGACTATTTATGCTAAATTATATCTATAATAAAATACGACGCGAAAAAATTGATGTAAATTATTTTAATAATGGGTCCGCCTGTGCAAATTTACTGACACACTACGACTATTCACACACACAGATGCGTATGTGTTTACAAAATGAATGGATTTGTTTTTAATCAGAGATTTTTATACAGTATAGGCATATGCGATAGACGTAATACACACTGTTTAATACATAAAAATGGGGCGTCTATTTCAAATACGGAGTATCTACCATAATAAATTTTGAAATAATATGCGTGTGTGTGAGCACGCGCGTGTACGTGTGAGCACACGCGTTTGTGTTTTTTGCGTATATTTCTAAAGAGCGTAAAGGATGAATGGTGTGTGCAGTCGTTGGTTTTACTGACGATCCTTCAAGTGGCGTGGAAAGAGCAGAAAAATTAATTCAAATAAAACGATACTACCTTTACTGAACCTGGGAGGTAATTTCAGGCTTATTGTAACTTGGTCCTTTGGTATATTATATATACATTAACACAGGCTCTAATTTGGGACCAGAGAAAATCTCTCTTATATCCGGGTCTCTTATATCAGGGTATCTTATATCCGGGTCTCTTATATCCGGGTTACACTGTATATGTAGAATTTATTAATATTCTATAATTTGTCTCAGTTTGTTTTATTCAATATTAAAAAATAGTTGAGCCGTTTCTCCTCAAACTTTTTTTTTTAATTTCAGTAACATCAAATTTGAAAAAATAAATTTTATTATTCTAGGAGAAAATCACTTTATAGCTTTTGACCAAACGCAAATATTTTCTTTTTTTTTTCTTCTTTTCCTCAGTATAGTATTTTCTTTCCTTTATTCTTTCTTTCTTTCATTCTTACTTTATTTCTTCTTTTCAGCTAGAAACAGCGATTTTAAAACCGTTTTTCTCTTTACCACCCCCTTATGACTTAAAGTCCTCTTTCTTTTATTGTTTCCTTCATTTTTGCTTGTTATAATTTCCCCTTCACTAAAGAATCGACCCTTCAAACACAATTCTTTCAGGTGTTCATTTATCTATTCTCCTATTCGTTCATCCCTTTCTTCGCTCTTTCCTCTTTTAGTCCGTCAGTCCAATCGTCATTTCCATTATTCGTTCGTCCTTTTTTGTATCTTTCGTTTATTCAATCGAACATTTTTTTTTAATCATTCGTTTTTCTACTCGTCTGTTTTTGTATATTTGTTCGTTTTTTTTTGTTTTTTTATGAATAACATTTTCAATCAGATTTCTTTTGCACCTAATGCTCGCAAAATGTTCAGAATTGCGTTCTTACGTTAGTGATACATGTTATGACAGCAAGTATTTTAAAAATGTTCAGTAATTTTAACAAGACATGGATTTTTTTCTCAATCGGTAATGAAAAACAATATGTTATTTTTCCCGCTAAAATTTAAATAAACAATTTTTGTTTTTGGTTCATCAAAGGTTTAACGTAATGAGTTATCCCCCTTGATTGTTTTCTTCACTACCAATAAACGCAGTTAATTAAGAGATTGTTTTAATGTTTGAAATTTTTTAAAAATTATATTAATATTATTTTAATAATATTAATATTTTTATTAATGCAATCATTATTAAGGTAGTATCTATTCTGAAGCCACCTTATGGAAGTGTAATGGTTAGCGTGTTATGCTCACATATCTTTAGAAGTGAGTTCAATCTACCCTTGTGGCTACGTGCTAAATGTGAGCATCGCTTATTAAATAACTGCATAATATAGACTATTCGTTTAAAATCAAAGAATTTCAATAATATGTAGCGTGATATATATGTGTCTCTTTGTGAGCCAAATAAAAGGAGATTTTTAAAAAAGTCATGTAGTCGAGTTGAAAAGTTTACAGAATCCAATCGGATATCCACTAATGAAAAAATAGTCTTTGCGGGTAGATGAAGGAATTTAGAAAGAAGTTTACTTTCTCTTTCATTCTAACTTTGCCTTTTCTTTTTGTTCGTTTTTGGTGTTTTTTCTTTCTTTTTTATACTTCCCTTTCTGTTCTCCATTAATCTGTTAATTTACTGTTTTAGATGTACTTTTTCATTTTATCTTCCTCCATTTCTTCTTCACGGTTGTCTTTTTTGCTTCTCTTTCGTTCCTTTCTTTCTTTTTGCACTTATTTTATTTATTTTTCCTTAATTTCCATTCTTTCCTTTATTCTGCTTCTTTTTCTTTTTTTTCTAGCGTTATCCTATTTTCTGACAGCTCTATTTTCGGCCTTGTGTCACATCCAAGCTATGCTTAGTCAATCGATATTTTCTGAGAATCTTTTTCTCCTTTTTAGATTTTCTCCTTCTTTCTTTCTTTCTTTCTTTCTTTCTTTCTTTCTTTCTTTCTTTCTTTCTTTCTTTCTGTCGCTTTTCTCCGCCGAGTGTTTCTTTTTCGTAAATTTTTACATTACGTATTTTATTTCTCCCAACTTTTGTTTTGTTCCCGCCTACCAGAGAACTAAACAAATAATCTTTAACTATTAAACATAAATGGATGAGAACGTTAAATACAAAACTAATTATCCTCTTGTTAAGTCAAATATTTATCCTGTCAAACGGATCTACGACAGCCAGCAAATGATTACATCAAATAAATGCTAAAAGTTTTACAAACCGTACATTAAATATTTGCGCCAAGTCACTGAAAGTTGGTGTTTAGAATGTCTGCGCGATAAATGCTGTTTTGTCCGCGCATGCGTTTTTGTTTACATTTCCGTTTTAGCGTAATCTGGCTGCAGTTGTTCTTTCAAACATGTTCTATCGAAAAGTATAAATATTCTGTCTATTGAATATAACCATTTTTGTTCTCAATTGCGAATAATTTTCCGTAAGCCTGGCTTTTGGGGATGCAGAAAATATTCAAGATCAAGAGAGTGTCTAATAGTTTCGGCTGACTTGAAATATCCTCAGAGATTGTATACAAGTAAAGAGAAGAAAATCGAAAATCCTTTAAGTGGTAGATTTTTAAAGTCAGATATATCCAAACATTTTGTGTATTTAATTGTTTAACCAAAATCACTGTTTTCCTCTCTCTCTTTCTCTTTCTCTCTCTCTCTCCCTCTCTCTCTCTCTACCTATATATTCAGAGCTTATTTATTTATATTAAGAGGAGAGTTTCTTTGTATATTGTGATTGGGATCTGTAGTCTCTTTATTTGCGAAAGTTATAAACTTTAAATTTGGCAACAATTTCAAGGCATTTTTTTATGTTCGAAACTGGAAAATGTATTTGTCTATGTTAAAAAGCTACGAACTGCCAATGGAATCGTTGCTGTTTGTCACGACGTACGTTTTTGTTTTTGATTTTGTGTTAGTTTGTAAATAAATGTGTTAGCCTTCCCTTGTGTGGCTATAATCGTTCTTTCATAGATTAAAAAAATCTCAATCCAGGCATGAAATATTTGAAAGAATAATCTAAATTTCTGTTAAGATAAATAATGCTTCATTTGTTTTAAATAAAAGATATGAGTATACATGTGTCTGTGACAGGGATATAGTTGTATAATAGCAAGTTTAGGATATATAATTAAATTATGTAATCTAAGTTATATATATATATATATATTTGTGTGTGTGTGTGTGTGTGTGTGTGTGTGTGTGTGTGTGTGAAGTTATAAAATAATAATAATAATGATAACAAGTAGCAATACTCACGAAAATTTAGCGGTTTCCCAATTTGAATTTTCTGATGAATCTTAATCATTAAGTCAATAATTTAATAAAGTCTTGGCAGTTTCCAGGGTTTAAAAATAATCATGGAAATTCCTCTATTGCCTTTTTTTTTAATATTTGAGCTTAACAACAACAAAATATTACAATAAAAATCATAAATATATGATGCAGGTCGTTATTTAAAGAAGTAAGAGGGTACAAATCAAAAGGTTGAAAACTGACAAGATGTCCCATTAAACATATGAGAGTGTTATCTCTTCCTATATCTCCCCTTCTTACATGGCTTTTTTCTTTCTTTCTCTAAACCCAAACAACTCCCGTGATATATCTTTTCTTTCGTTTGATGGGCAAGGGTTAGGGTCAGTCTATTAAAGGTGTATTGATTATATGAGGCGTAGCGCACGTGCTAATTAACTAAGGAACAACAATAACAACAACAACAATAATAATAATAATAATAATATAATTTAATTAAGTAGATAGATAGATAGATAGATAGATGTGAAGGAATAGACCGAGATAGATAGATAGATAGATAGATAGATAGATAGATAGATAGATAGATAGATAGATAGATGTGAAGGAATAGACCGAGATAGATAGATAGATAGATAGATAGATAGATAGATAGATAGATAGATAGATAGATAGATGTGAAGGAATAGACCGAGATAGATAGATAGATAGATAGATAGATAGATAGATAGATAGATAGATAGATGTGAAGGAATAGACCGAGATAGATAGATAGATAGATAGATGTGAAGGAATAGACCTAGATAGATAGATAGATAGATAGATAGATAGATAGATAGATAGATAGATAGATAGATAGATAGATGATGTGAAGGAATAGACCGAGATAGATAGATAGATAGATAGGAAGGAAGGAATAGACCTACATAGATAGATAGATAGATAGATAGATAGATAGATAGATAGGAAGGAATAGACCTACATAGATAGATAGATAGATAGATAGATAGATAGATAGATAGGTAGATAGATAGATAGATAGATAGAATAAACTAGAGATAGGTAGAAGCATGCACCTATTCGAATATTTTAGTTTTTCTTCGTTCAAAGACAGTTATTTCTAAAATATGTGTTTATAAAAGTCTAGCGTTTGAACATTTTTAATTGTTTATGAACATCAAGATCTTTTATTTATTTTATTTATTTATTTATTTTTATAGGAATAACATTTAAAATAATAATAAAAAAATACAATCCGATAAAGGTAATATTCTGTACTAATTTATCTTACCTGGCGTAAATCGGTTTGATACGATTTTCACATCTAAGAGCCACATATTTGAAACATATATGCACTGCACACCTGTCTGTAAATTAAATATTTCGCAGGTGGAAAATATCAGTATATTTCTAAGTAAGAATGATACTTACCCTGTTGTGGTCATAAATTTACTTTTGTAAAGCGACAATCAAAATTATTCTCTCATAAGAAAGAAAAAAAGGAAGAAATCTATGTGTGTATGATTAAGGGTGTTTAATTTGTCGTTGAATACACATCAAAAGGTTTAAACAAGATTATATCAGTTAACTTCTGGTTTTCGATATTCAACCGCACTGTATGTAAGATAAAAGCTCTACCTAATTAACTGACTGCCTTGGAACCAACTAGAGATATTACAAACAGATAAATATTTATTGAGGTATATTTAAATACAGAAACTTTCACATAATTTTTCATTTTAAGATTAGGTAGATATAATGACGCCTACCTATTCTTCACCGTAAAAGTTCAAACGCTGGTCAGTGGGTGAAGGTCGTTTTATATAGCCGCTGTAAGATTGGGAAAGGTGGAGGTAGTGATAGAGAAGGAGAGAAAGATAAAATAGAAAAAAAAATGAGAAAAATTCTAAAAATAAGAGAATTTTTTTGTGATAGGAGGTTAAGTTATGGAATCATCTGCTCTTTGGAGTCTTTTCTTTCTTCTTCGATGAACTCGCGAAAAAGAGAGATGTTGGGCCGGGGAACAAAATTGTTTTTCTTATATATATATATATATATATATATATATATATATATATATATATATATATATATATATATATATATATATACCTGTAGCTTATTTTTCTTTTTTACAATGATGTTAACTCTGGACAATGCCCAAGAACCACTCAAGGTAGAGGTTTACAAAGTAAGAGACACACTTTATGGAGATATGTGGGGAAGATAACGGTTAACCCTGTACTTAAAAACGTTAAGATTGTATTGATCGAGGAAGTACCTTCTTGGGAGTCGGTTACACAGAGAAGTGGGTCATGGGAAGAAAATTAGTATAGATTTTTTTTTTTTTAGAATGGTGTTTACCCTGTACAAGGCCCAAGAGACATTCAAGGCAGAGAGTTACAGAGTAAAAGGCATCAAAAAATGCCACCAACATGGAAGGGGTCACCGGAAATGTAAATGGAGTATAAGAAATCTTCTAAGGTACCGGAAACCTAAACAGAAAACAAGTGATAAACCTCTACTCCCGTTCAAAAGACAGGGGAGGAGTGTGAACCGAACGATTTTTTGTTGGCTTCTGGGATATCTTTGTTAACCGTATATTTTCGCTGATCAAAAGATTGAATGAACGGATAATGTGTTTTACGTATTTTAGCTATATAGTTAAAAGTTATTACATGTAAGAATATATAACCTATATAGTCATGAATATACACTAGTTATTACAACATGGGAGTCTATTACAATTGTCTGGACTTCAACTGAGTTATTTACGCTATTTTTACAGGATGATCTAGGCCGATCTATGGAGACTTATTTATGCAATTATACCGGGAAAAATACATTTCAAATTGAGTAATATTTTTATATGACTGTATAGTGTATGTCAATCCCAGTTCATCAGTTATGTGGTCATTTATCAGATCTTAAATTCCAGTTATTTCTGAACGAATATTCATTGAAATGTTTCTGTGTCTGTGTGTGCATTTAAACTTTCGATGTCATAACGAACAACGCTCATGCATACGAAATATATAAGTATATAAGAGCGCATATATATATAGCGCCAGCCTGTTTGATAAGAAAGAATATTTATGCTTTTATCTTTTTACACTGTGCGCTCAAAACGTATTCATTTTAAAACAGTAACGACAACTACTGCTACTATTACTACTACTGAGAAAAAGAGTAGTAGTAGAAAACAAAAAATTGGAAAACTACTAGGACTTCACCCTGTAACTAAGGGGTCTGTGTAACACTAGGCTTAGGGTCATGCCTTTAATAGCAGATGCCCAAAGTGCTAGGAAGCGAGATATGAGGGATTGAACAAATGAGGGAGAAATAATCGGCGGTAACACGATGGTGCTGAGCTCTACAAGGATACCGACAATGGGGATGGGGATCTGGGGAGATTTGCTGTCATAATCATCAGACCGGTGATGTGAAAAACAATGGACGAATTAATAATAATAATAATAATAATAATAATAATAATAATAATAATAATAATAATAATAATGAAAATAATGATAATAATAATAATAATAATCCAGATGTAACCGTAAGTTCTATGCTAACAGTTTCTTTTCTCGCACTTCTCGCTTGTGGAACTCCTTTCCGGCTCCATGCCTTTCAGTCAGCTTTAACCTTCAAAAATTTAAATGCAATATCAATCGCTATTTACTGACTTCCTGATTACTCTTCTAATGTTTTCGCTTTTTAGTAATATTTCTGTTTTCTAGTTCTTCCACACCCCTTGCGCCTTAGTGGCTTTACTGCCTTGCTTGGGGTGAATTCGGTTAAAAAAAGAAAAAGGTAACAGCACCACTGAAAGACGAATATTGTGAAATCTTGCTACCAAGATAAAATACGAATTACTACTTATGAATGTGTGTGAATAATAATAATAATAATAATAATAAAAATAATAATAGAACAGTATAACGACTCAGTAATATATATATTATGAGGATTATATATATCGTTATCATCTATATATATATATATATATATATATGTGTATGTGTGTGTGTGTGTGTGTGTGTACGGAATAATATATAATTTTTATATATCAAGAACAGTTTTGAAAGAAAATATACAAATTGGAAAACATTTTTTGTGACGCGTTTCAGATTAAATTAATGTTTATTTGTTGAAACTACGTTGTCTTGGATTTTATTCTTTCAATGAAAATTGTTTGATTATTCTAAACGGCCGAATTACGCGCAGCCCCGCAACAATATTTTATGTTATTGTATCGAATCCCGACACCTAGTAGAAGGACTTCATAGGGATGGGTTTGTTTACGTTGTATATATATATATATATATATATATATATATATATATATATATATATTGCGTTGTCATTTGTGAGTCTGAACCACTTCCAAAAACCAGTGTTTCAATGAGCAAACTCGGAATTTATTTTTTGATAAGAGTTAAAGATTCATAATAAATGACGTCCCAAGTGTATTGAACTCCAAAGAGGAAAAAGAAAGATATGGAATTACAATTACGGCTTTAGGTTAGTCTTCTTTGATTGCATGCATTTCATATATGCATTACACATAGATATAGGCACAAGCCTGTATATCACATGTGTGTGTGTGTGTGTGTGTGTGTGTGTGTGTGTGTGTGTGTGTGTGTGTATGTGTGTGTGTGTTTGTGCGATTGAGAGAGAGAGAGAAAGAGAGATGGGTATTCTCTATAAAGTACTTGCACTTCCTTGATTAAACTATTAATTAATTGATTCTATCGATTATATATATATATATATATATATATCAAATGCTGATCAATTGTGGATCAGAATGCGACAGGATGATAAAATAAAGACAAAATAGAAAAGGCCTATCAATCTTACATATTTCATTTTTGTTAAAGCTTCCTTAATAAAAAGTGAAACATGTTACAGTGATAAACGTTTTGTTCTTTATTTCGTGTTATATATATATATATATATATATATATATATATATATATATATATATATATATATATATATACGCACATACAATGTTTCCTCAGGTTAAGTCGTTTCGAGTTAAGACATTTTCGAGGAGACGTCGCTTTTTGTTTATATTTTAATATGATATGGAAAAAGAAAATTCGCCTTAAGTCGTTTTCATCGAGTTTACGTAAATTTAAAATTGGTTTTTACATAATTATTTTTAATCATCTTATTTAGAATACTGTATGTACATA
Organism: Acanthosepion esculentum; assembly: GCA_964036315.1. Taxonomy (NCBI): domain Eukaryota; kingdom Metazoa; phylum Mollusca; class Cephalopoda; order Sepiida; family Sepiidae; genus Acanthosepion; species Acanthosepion esculentum. The sequence continues at coordinate 35,659,992 of OZ038501.1, forward strand.
TCATAAATACTGTAATAGACAATGTGGAGTCCTTATATGCGGTTTCAAGTACTAGATGTATATTTAGAAAGTGAAGCTTTTTTTAGCACAGATATGACAACTACTCCGCTACCTCTGTTTTAAAGGAAACGTATGATTTAGAACGATTTTTCCTTTCCCTTGCAAGTGTATAGTTTTCTTAAAATTTAATTACCCCCAAGCACAAAATCTAGCTTTTTTAGTTGCAATTCTAGGGGTTGTGTACCTGTCGTATCTCAGTCGCAAAACTCTTCGTAATCTTCCCTGTTATTTTACCATTCCGCTCTACACACAAAGATATGTTGACACAAAGACGCACACGTGTTTCAATATGTAAGACACACGTGTCAAGCCGAATATGTGTTTCTGTATAACTTCTTTGATCGCTTCAATTCAATTTTTTGTTAATGAGGTTTATCTATCTATCTATCTATCTATCTATCTATCTATCTATCTATCTATCTATCTATGTCTGTTTTTATCTATCTATCTATCTATCTATCTATCTATCTATCTATCTATCTATCTATCTATCCACGTCTGTTTTTATCTATCTATCTATCTATCTATCTATCTATCTATCTATATATATATATATATATATATATATATATATATATATGTATGTGTGTGTGTGTATGCGTGTGTGTGTGCGCGTGTGTGCAGAGGGAGAGTGAAAGAGAGGAAAGGAACCGTGAAAGATTATTGTATTTGTCTTTTAAAAATACTCATTCTTTATCGGAGTTTCATGTTCGTAAAAACACAGCCTTTCCTTTCCCGACAGATATATGGCGTTTAATAAAGAATACAATACACAAGAACAAAAATGAATGATCCAGAGACTGAATTTAAAATGAGAAGGGTGCCTTACCGTGTCGAGCGGATCGAACCCGATGCAAAAAAAAAAAAAAAAAGGACAGTAGCACTGAATCCTAACTAATCCATTCACCTCGCACGCACATTTCAATAAACATATGCCTACAGACCCGCATATTTACTTATAGGAAATATTGATATAATCCTTGGATTAATAGCTTATCCAACCGTGTTTTGATTTATTTGGATGAGCAGCTTTGTTTTTTTAGGTAACATATGTACGATATAAAATTTTGAAAGTACGTATGAACTTCACAGCTAATTTTAGCACAATAAGGTTCAAGTGACAATAAAAATAATCTATAGATATTAAAAATGGCGATATTTGAATGTAAATATAATTGTGACTTCTTTAAAGCTTGAAAAAGATTGATTTGATCAAAGTACGTAAAATAATAACGACTGCGCGAGAAAGATTATGCAACAATGATAAACAACATCATATGCAGTATTTCCTCTTCTTTTCTTTGTTATTGATAAATAAAAGTGTTGTTGTAGATATCATTTCGTAACTCCTGAACTTGGTAAGATTTTTTAAAGGTGTTGATGTGTTTAGTTTACATCTTTCGACACATTCGCTTGCCATTCTTTTAAAGCACAGCAATTTGTATTACAACAAAAATGACATAGATGAGTTGTGTATATCAGTGGATGCAGGTATATCAGTTGGTGCAGGTATAAATGGATCTATAAGTGAACGCGTGTAGGTGTATAAAAATCGACACATCGCGAGGTTACTTTCACAAAATATTGATCACTTTGAATATTTCGTGACAGTTTTTGTTTATAAATTTTGCCGTTGATTTTCGTGTTGACTTCTTTCAGGACGTGTGCCCACAGTTGTCCAGTTACGTATTTTCAAGACTTCTTTAAATGATAAATGCGATTAAAACAAGCTTACGCGGGTTGACTCTATAGTATGCGTTAACGCGCTGGATGTCGATACGGAGCCGGAGTAAATGCATTTAATAGATGTTCATTATTCAGAGATGACAGTGTTCGTACGCGTGTGATTATGCCCAATATACTTATATAGATACAGACAGACATAAATAATAGATAGATCAATCGATAGATTGATAGAGAGAGAGAAAGAGATCCAGCAAAAAAAAAGCAAGCAACCAATCAACAGAGAAAGAAAGAAAGAAAGAAATGAAGAAAGAAAAATGAAGGAAGAAAAATAGAGAGAGAAAAAGAAATGAAGAAATAAAGAATGAATCAAAGAAATGAAAAAAGAAAGAGTGGACGAAATGAAGGAATGAAGAAAGAAAGAATGAAAGAAATGAAAGATATGAGGAAAGAAAGAATGAATGAAATAAAGAAATGAAGAAAGAAAGAAAGAAAGAAAGAAATGAAGAAAGGAGGAGAAAAATTTAAAAAAGAAAGAAAATTGAAATGAAGAAAGAAGTAAAGAAAGGAAGAAAAAAGGAAAAAAGAAATGAAAGAATGAAGAAACAGAGAAAGAAGTGAAGAAAGAAAGAAAGAAATGAAAAAATGAAGAAAGAAAAAAGAAATGACGGAAGAAAGAAAAAAGAAAGAAAGAAAGAAAGACAGAAATGAAGAAAGACGGAAAGAAATGAAGAAAGAAAGAAATGAAGAAAGAAATTAAAAAAGAAATGAAGAAAGAAAGAAAGAAAGAAGGAAGGAAATAAA
>OZ038501.1:35667538-35690038 GCA_964036315.1 Acanthosepion esculentum
AATGTACGAAACGCGTCCCACGAAAAAAGCTTTATTTTTTCTCAAAGATTTTCCTAATATATATATATATATATATATATATATATATATATCAATTGTGGTTGACAAGACAAATGCATGTGAGGTCAGCTTAACCAATGAAAAGCAAGCAAGACGAAAATTAAAAAAAACAGCAGAATTTTTTGTTCTACATGTTTTCATTCTTTGATGAAGCTATAATAAAAGCGAAACGTTATTTTTATAATGCTTCATATTTGTTCCTTATAATTCTTCATATTTGTTATCCTTATATATATATATATATATATGATAGGATATATCATACATATATATATATATATATATATATATATATATATATATATATATGAATGAAATAAGTACAATTTGACATTGTGTTTTTTTAAGAAGCTGGTTGTATATTGGACACAAGTTACTTACTTCAAAGCACGTAATCTTTTGGGTTAAAGAATATCTGAATGCGATCTCGTTTTGGGGATTTTTTTCCACTTGAACTGAAAAGAATCTAGAATAAGAATGAGAATTTTTTGTCACTATTTTTTTTTCATCTCCAAAGCCTTTTTTAATCTTTCAGTCGATCTATATTCGCTTGTCACTTCCTCCTCTTCTTTTTCTTTTATTATTCCCGCTTTCCCCGTTTTCTTTTCTTCGCTCTCTTTTTCCCGCTCTCCCGCACGCTTTTCCCACACGTTTTTACCGCTCACTTTTTTCCCGCTCTGTTTTTCACCGCTCGCTTTTCCCGCTCCCTTTACCCGCTCGCTTTTCTCTCCACGCGTCGTGTTTCATGTAAACAGCCGATTGAACCGCGTCCACTAATACGTCGACTACTTTTTCCGGCTTTATCGCTTTCATCCTTACTCCTCTCCTGCAGCGACGACCAGCCTCACACCAATTCTCTTTCGTCCTTGGGCTAAAATTGCATGTAAAAGTACAATAAATATGACGACGGCTCTACGTCCAGATATCAGAGAAAGAAGATGCTAACTGGGCTTTTTGGGGGTCAATGTTATCTTGCATGTTATCGTGAGAGAAATCAATTGCATCATGAGGGTAGAATACTGGTCACTCTCTCATATTGTGTCGTTGCTGCTCTAAGTAATTCTCATTCTTTTATTACCTCTAATTGTCGCTGATATAGTACCCGTTCGGCCATCTATTTACTCAAACTCGACAAGTAGCTGTTATACCGTAGTCATTCCTACTTCCACCGAATGTCCCACTACTGCTACCTCCTCCCAGGCTCAGCTAATCATAAATAGCTGTGTGTGTGTGTGTGTGTGTGTGCGTATGTGTGTGTGTGTGTGTGTGTGCATGCGCGTATGTGTGATTTTACACTTTTAATATTCTGACAATAACTGAAAAAAGGCCATTTTTCAGATGTCTATCGAACATGGTAGCCTGCAAGTAATTTCACATGAATCCGATGGTAGACAGTTCTCGTTTCTCTGTCAAGGGATATCACGTCTTGCTCCGAAAGTAGCGCGCATCCATAGATATCTGAAGAATCATGGAGGGTAAAACGGCCTAAAAGTTGTTATAGTAACAACAAAGGTGAGAATAATAGCGTAATATTGATAATACTTCATCCCAGAAATTTCAGACGGAAATTGTTGTAAAAGTTTAAGACTTCTGGCTGCTGCTTACTATAGAATAATTATCAAGTATTTTTGAAATGCCATGTAGACGATCATAGAATCATTTTATTTTTTTCGTTGAATGGCCAAAACTGCATGAAAAGATAATGAAATAAATTCTTTTTGCCTTCTCCATAGTTTTGAATTAAGACAAATCCTTCCCTCAGAATCCAATCTAAGGCTTTAGAATAAGTCTATAGTTTTCTGGCATCAGCAGGCCGAGAACGCTTTTGCAGTACCTCGTGTATATCACACACACACAGACACACAGACACATAGACACACACATACACACACACACACACATATATATATATATATATATATATATATATATATATATATATATATATATATATATATATATATATATATATATATAACATACAATAGGAATTAAGATTACTTCAAGGTAATGACCATTTCACTCACAAATTAAAAATAATTTGCAGGATTTTCAAACCCGTCAGATGGATGAGAAAAATGTATTACATATATATATATATATATATATATATATATATATATATATATATATATATATATATATAAAGGAAGAAAGAAAGAATAGTAAGATATATATTCCGGTGTTCTTATTGATATTTTTTATTTTTACAAAACAGTGCTCAATGTAAATATTATAAATTAACTGATTTAAAATATGGTTTCTTCGCTACAGGAAACTTCTATAAAACAGGAAACTTCTATAAAATAACAACATGGATAAGGATTTACTTAAGAACCATTGAAAGGCAAATAATAATGACCTTAACATGGTGGAGAATATTAATACTAGCAGTAAAAAAAATCAGACAAACTGAAGATTAGTGATAGAGTAGGTAAACTAAATGAAAAAGAGTGCTATATAACCTTAAAGGACCACAAATCAGAGTTCGAGGGTAATCCGACTACAAGGATAATAAACCCTACAAGACCTGATATCGGAAAAATTAGTAAACGGATCCTTGAAAGGGTAAGTCAACAAATTAAAGTAAAAAAAAGGCCTGAAACTTTGGATTAATACTAAAGACGTGACAAACTGGTTTGCTGATATAAAGGATAAAACGAACTGTACACTAATGTAGTTTGATAATGAAAATTATTATCAATCAATATTTAAAGAACTGTTCATGAATGCGTCGGACTTTGCTACACAGTACACGGATATTACTGCAGAAGAAAAGAACATTATTATAAATGCGAAGAAATCGGTACTGATACATAAAGGTGAGCAATGGATAAATAATTCTTATGACCACTTTGACATTACTATGGGATCAGTAGACTCAGCTGAGTCTTCCGACCTTATAGGTCTTTTTATATTATACAATCTCACAGCGTACCGTGAAATTAATATAACTCACATTGGTTTATACAGAGACGATGGACTTATGGTTATAAAGAACTCTGCTAACTTTAAAATCGATAAAATTAGAAAGATATTATATAAAGAATTTAAAAGCCTGAACTTAAAATTTACGGTAAGCACTAAATTAAAAAAGTAACTTCCTTGATATAACATTACATTTAATGAAAAATGTATACATACCTTATAAAAAGCCTATACCAATCCTTTATATATACACCCTAAATCAAATCATCCTCCATCTATAATTAAGCATATACCTTTATCTATCGAAAAAAAAAGAACAAATTCAGCAAATGGGAAGATTTTCTTATGAACATATTCATTTCTATAATAAAGCTCTAAAAGATAGTGGCTACAAAAGCCCAAAACTAACTTATATAAAAAGGAAAATGGAAAGCAAAGAAAAAACAGAAGTAGAAAAATAATTTGGTATACACCTCGATACACCCAAACGGTAAAGAACAAATTACGACAAAAATTCCTTGCATTAATAGTTAAGCACTTTCCTAAAGATAGAAAACTAAGTACTATTTTCAATAAAAATACCCTAAAATTAAGTTAAAGCTGTACTGAAAACTTAGAAAAAATTATTAAGAAACATAATGCTAATATCTTCAATAAACATTTAGACCAAAACCAAAGAAATTTAGACAATATAAAAATAAAAAGAGATGAAGACAAACAAAAATTATGTAACTGTAGAAATCCTTATAACTGTCTTCTACAAAATAAATGTCGCACGTAATCATTAGTATACCAATACAATATCTCATCTATTGAGAATCCTGAAAACATAATAAAAATTTATATAGGTTGCACAAGCCATGAGTTCAAAAAGAGGTTTAATCAACATCAAACTTCATTTAGGATAAATAAATACAGAAATCAGACATCCCTTTCGAAATATTTCTGGCATTTAAAAGAAACCAATAAAATACCTACAGTAAAATGGAAATTAATAAGAAAAGCTAGAATATGTAGGCCATTAAATGACCCATCTCCTTTGTGCATACATGAGAAACTATTTATTACTAAGTTTATAAAAAATAAAAATTTACTGAATCAAAGAAAGGAAATATCTATTCTTTGCCGTCATTGTCAAAAATATTTCTTAAATAATATTTAAAAATAAAATAAAGAAATGAGAGCTGGTAATATACATACTTATATTTGATATGAATTTTTTTTTAAAAATTTAATTCTATTACATTTACTTGATTTAAAAAGAAGTATAGTCTATTAGTAATTAAGAGTAAAAATATTTTAAAATTTTAGTTAAATATAACGTATTCTAACCCAAACACCCCTAGATAGAATCTTTAAGTATACAAGTACGAAAAAATGCCGAAAACCTTTTTGTCGTTAATAGTAAAAAAAAACCCAGACGACATGCATTTAACGGATGTCAGAATTCGTTGAAAAATATACTCCTACCCTCTCTAAACTTAACCTCTTTTTTCAAACGTAACTCATAATTGATACAACAATAGTTAATAAAAATGAACACGCTACCGCCTCTGTTTGAATGATTGGATTTCTCTGTATCCTTGGAAACAGGAAATTATGAATTTATATGTGCGTTTAAAACTCAGTAAATTTAAAAAATAAGTTATTCCAAAATTCGCTTGAAGATGAAACAGAACTAATGCTTTTAATTTAATTATATAATTAAATTTGAAGTTTTTAGCTTCAGTTTTTGAAACATGGTTATTACTGTGCAGAGAAGAAAACATATTTTAAATCAGTTAATTCATAATATATATATATATATATATATATATATAGTTTATAAAAATACTGCTACAAAATTTGGTGGCAGGTTCCTCACACTAAACAACGTCAAAAGTTCATATAAACATAAATCTTCGTTTTCGAGTTATTAAATTTAAAGAAGGTTTACGTTAAATAACGCTGTGTTACCATTTGCACTAGGTTACATTTGTCATTCGTGTACATTTGTGGTTAGTTCGTCTTTAAGTTGTATAGTAATGAGTTAACTGAGAAGTGTTCAATTTAAAAATGGCAGGACATTCATATTGTGAATGTGAATAGGCAGATATAATCTTTAAATACTGACGAACGAATGGTAATAGACACGAGGCTGCACGGCTGCATCAGATTGCGTTTCCAGACCGAAGGCAGCCGAGTCATCCAACCTTTGCTGCTGTTTATCGTCGCGTTGCTGAGACAAGATCCGTGGCACCCCAAACTATTGTAATAAGTATTTTGGGATTGTATATTGGATTGTAAATTTAAAAGCGTCTTCCGTAAACTTTAAACTTAATAACTCAAAAACAAATGTTTATATGGACTTTTGTCCTTGTTTTGATGTGAGGAATCCGCTCCCAAAATATTTCCACCCAAAGAAAATATGAAAAATTATAATGTTGTTTACATTTGAATTTCAGCGCGGGAATGGAAATCCATAGACACACATTTTCTAACACTAAACTAAAACACTAGACAGCCCTTTCAAAGAAATTTTGCTAATTTAATGAGAAAGGTTTGAGCCCACAGATAATTTGGAAGATTATAGGTTCCGCGCGTACTCCTAATAATCTTAGAGATAGGTGTGAATTATGTTTAGAAGAAAAAATTAGAATAAAATACAATAATCAAAGCCAACTATTAAATCAGAGGAATGAATTAGTGTTAAAATGTTGACATAAAAACAAATTCAAGTTTCCATAATATAGGTTTAACTAAATTAGCTACTATATTTCCATAATATTCGCTCCCCTCAAATTATTCAAATATCGAAAGTATAACTAAATATTGAATGTATAACTAATTCTAATTTCTATATTTCCACCCTTCTATAACCTCTTTACCTATATTAATTATAATTTATAATTTATAAACTTTCACCTTCTCTAAGATCCCCTCAACTCTATTTCCATTAATCTCTTACACCCTTTTATCTATATATTTTTAATTAATATTTCATTCTTCAGAAACTCCAAATTGACGTCATAAGATTAATATTCTGGTTTAATTTTTTAAAAACTTCTTCCCTTTAAGAGAAATATATTCCACTCTCCCGTAACACCTGTCTCGTGCCTTTCATCTGACTGAAACATTGAAATGGATAAATTCTATATTAGTTTTTTTTTAAGCTTTCACAGTTAAATTTCTATTTCTGTCAAGAACTCAGTCCACACCAGGGTTGATAATACGGACGAACGATATCTTAGCCTGCCGAAACAGGCTATTCCCCCATATGAGGTAATTTTGGATTTAATTGTTTATTATTTGCTCTGTAATAATAAATACATTGAGCCTTTTTTTGTGGATCAGTTTTCATATTTTATATTACTAGGATCCCCTTGGACTATATACCAACGGAGTACCTTTACTATATATATATATATATATATATATATATATATATATATATATATATATATATATATATATATATATATATATAAGAAATATAGTCTTAAAGTGTGGTATATTTATGGGATAAAGTGCTCAATATCAGAGATAGAGCGTGTGTAAATATAAAATTGAACATAGAAGTCAACACTTAAATCGGCCCGATGATTGCATCTAGCATGAAACTGTCGCTTCTAAGTGTTGACTTCTATGTTCACTTTTATATATATATATATATATATATATATATATATATATATATATATATATATATATCCTTTTCTATATATATTTTTTATATATTCTATATATCTATATATGATATATATATATATATATATATATATATATATATATATATATATTGAGGAAAAGATGTATGACTAATCGGAAAGAGTTTTCATGTGATGGGTTTCGTCCTTTCAGACTGCATCAGACTAAGTTTGTTTATGTTATTATGATTACATATGCACATGAACGAAGAGACACTGGGAATTTTAAAATTATATTTTCTAAATGTGTTTTGAGTATGTAATCTAGTCAGTTTCATTTACATTCTTTTTCTTTTTGCTTCTGTTGTCTTTGTTATTAGATATCCCACATCGAGACAACAGAAGATCTGACAAGAATGGAGAAACTTTGTAAGAATCTGGATGCAAATTTACTGTGGAAGAACTAGCGATTAAATCACTTTGTAAATATTCGTTTTAGTGAATTAGTAGCATTTTTTATATCAAAATTAAGATACGTAATAAAATGAAAAACAAACAACACGAAACTAAAAAATGGCCGAACTGTCTCTTACGTATTTAAATTCTAATAAAGCCTAAATAAAAGCGAAATTTATAAACATTTCCTATTTGTTCATTATCCTATACAGAAGGACCTCGGGTTACGTCGGACCCGACGTACAGCATTTCGTGGTTATGGTGCCATCTTCCATAATATAATACGTCGTCACGCGGTGCTATATGAGAAAGACGTAATTGTTTCTTCACCAGCTGCACGCCATATTGGATTGTACTACATTGGCTACCTCTTATTTGTGTTGTCTACGTTTAAAATCAGGTTATGTCGCGCCATAGGAAAGGATCTCCGACGTAAGTCGAGGTCCCCCGGTATATATATATATATATATATATATATATATATATATATATTCGACTCTCCTGTCGCGTGACAAGCAGGTCAGTTCCTAGGAACCAACAGCCCGAAACCATGAGATTTGATTATATTGGTGAAGTTTTTGTGCAGAAGCATCCACACTTTTTGAAGGGTCGAATATAGAGACCTTTTCTCCCATCCATGGTCTAAGTGATGGTAAGTTTACCTTCATTGTTAACTACCTGATGAGACGCTGTTTATTAAACGTCGAAACAAAATGTACAATTTTGTAGTAGTAACTTACATGTTCTAATGTAACAGCAATATATATATATATATATATATATATATATATATGAAATACCAAGAATACATATTATATTAAAATTATTAAATTACTTCAAAGCTCACAAGAAAATTAAATTTCGTCATTAAATGACCCATAAGAAGTTGATACGCTGTTAAACAACCAAAACACAGCAATAACAAATCTATAAACACAATAATCGTTTAAAACAATTTACACAAAAAAGCGCTTAAAAAGAAAGTATATTACCTAATTTTCCCTTAATTCTTAAAAAGTTCGGTTTGATATCATATTTTGTTTTTATATACTTTTGAAAAGGAAACACAATATGCAATAAAACAATGAAGGCTTGGCCTCACAATGTGCGCTAACTTAAGATGGAACATTTACATTGAATCAATTGGTTCATCCACCGTAAGGAAAGTTGGTACACAGTGTCCATTCTTCAAATCTATAAATCAACAATTCGCTCTTGCATGGAATACTGCTGCCATACATGGTCTGGTGCCCCCGCTATTCGCCTTAGGGTCCTCGGTAAAATCCAGAAACGGAGATGCAATGTGTTGGTTCTGATCTGGCATCTCGTCTACAGTCGCTCCCTCACAGACGTGCCGTTGCCTACCTCTGTCTTTTCTCCATATACTTTCACGATAACCGCTCCGACGAGCTACTGTCGCTAGTTCCCAGACTACATGAATTTATGCGTGCTACTAAGCTGGTATCACGATTCTACCCTTTCACTGTCGAAACAGTTAAATGTGGCCGTCTCTTCTACTCCAATAGCTTCATGTCTCGCACGTCCTGTCCGTGGAATTCCCTTCCTATAACTTGTTTCCCTGAAAGCTATAAATCTCCAACTATTCAAATGTAATGTTAATCGACATCTCCAGATGACCTGATCTATTCCCCCTCCGACTCTTCATCCTTTCCTCTATTAGGTCTCTTTACTCTCACTCCCACTCTCTGTAACCCCTTGCGTGCTAGTGGCATCCCGACTTGCTTAGGGTGAAATGCTTTTAAAAAAAAGAAAGAAAGAAAGGAACAAATTCCTTGCTGTTGATTCCTCACGTTGGCGGAGGACATGAGTATGAAATCTAAGCGTGGAAAATACGACTGACGAAAAAGAAAAGGACAAACGTCAGAAGCAATCAAATCGGTTATCACACACACACACACACACACACACACACACACACACACACAGAAAGATAGAAAGAGCGACAGAGAGAAATCTTGTTTAACTTAAACCCCACCCCCGCGCAAAAATTGTCCATAATGATAGGAATGACGGTCTTTCTGTAGAAAAAGAAATGCTGATTAAGAAACTAAATACATCGCGCAGCCAAGACAAAAAAAAAAGAAAAAAAAAAAAGAAAATAGAAGAGATAAAAAAAAAATCAAAAATTTAAATTTAAAAATTTATATGAATTGGGAAGTGATGCAGCTGAAGAATGGACATTTAACTGATGCACAGAGGACGAAAGATCCGAAGACGTATTGGGATGGCCAAAGATGCATTCCAAAAGCTAAGCAGAGTATTAAGAGACAGGAAAATCTCGTTAGAAACAAAGAAAAGAGTACTGAACTGTTATGTGATATCTGTCCTCCTGTATAGCAGTGAATGCTGAACAATCGCCTCAAAGATGAAGAAGAGACTTGAAGCAACAGAAATGCGGTTCTACAGAAAGATGCTGAGGATACCATAGATCGAATATTCTCCGAAGCTGTGTAGAAAATGAAAACAAAAAGGAAACTTATACCTAACATCAGGAAAAGGCAGCTGAAATTTCTGGGGCGCGTAATTAGGAAGGGGGACTTGGGGAATCTGATACTCACAGGACAGAATGAGGGAAAGACGGAGAGAGGAAAGGAGGGCGTAATATACTTGATGAGCTTGAGCAAATTGATGGTAGAACAGGGTTTGGGAGAAATAACAAAAAGACAAAAATTTATTAAGAGCCACATGGGACCGGAAGATGTAGAGGGCGATGATCACCTACGTCCAGAAGGAACACAGCACATAAAAAGATAGAAAAAGCAATACAAGGCACAACAAAATTCGTTGTAGCCACAACAACTGTAACGATGTCAGCGAGAGCTGAGTTGTGTAATAAGATGACAGTGGTTCTAACCTGAGCTATTGGGTTTCAAAAGTTCGTCATGCTGAACGCCAAATCACGATTCCGACAGACTTGGCTTGTATAAACCACTCCAGATCCAGAACACGAGCTTCACTAATGTGACGACTTTTTGCCTGTTTATTTAGAATCATTTTATATTTTTAACCCCATCCCCGGCATTTTTTTTTTTTTTTTAGATAAAAGTTTCATTTTCAGACGTATTTTTTATTTGCTTTTAATATATATTAAAAAACCTGGAAGTATCCGAGCGGTGGCTGACATCTCCTAACAAATGTAGGAGTTGAAAACTGGACTCGTTTCAAGCTCAGAAGCACATAAAAAGAATCAAGATCGACCTATGAACGCGTCTATTTCTGTTTTTTTTAACGTTATGTTCTACAAATACTTTCACGGTAACTGCTCCGACGAACTACTTTCGCTGGTTCTCAAACTGCATGAATTTAAGCGTGCTGTCCAACCCTTTCACTGTCGAAACTGTTAAATATAGCCGTCTCCTCTACTTCAATAGCTTCATGTCTCGCATTTCCTGTGTGTGTGGAACTCCCTTCTTACTTGCTTACCTGATAGCTATAATCTTCAAATATTCAAATGCAATGTCAATCGACATCTTCAAATGCCTTGATCTAATTCCCCGTCCTTCTCTTCATTTTTTCCTCTATCACGCCTCTTTACTCTTGCTCCCACTCTCTGTAACTCCTTTCGTGCTAGTGGCATTCCCGCCTTGCTTGGGGGTGAAATGCTTAAAAAAATGTCCGAAACAGGCGCTTTCAATAAAACGTATATACACGTCTACGCCGGGGAAAGGTATAAAATTTATTTTAAAACAAATACTAATTTCATCCTCTTTCATTACCGTTTGTGTTTCAACATCCAACAAAATGTATTCCTTTAATACTTATCAAGTGCATATGCACGTGGTGGAGTGGTTGGACGCGAGAGATCGGCGAGCTAACTACGGGATTGTTGCATTCACCTTTGTATGGTAGGAATCCAACTCTTTCCCTCCCAGCTGTGGGTTAAATAGCAATATCGATTAGACGCTCTAGTTGATTGTCTTTTTTTTTAATCGAATCCAAGCCATGTAAGGCAGTAAAGCCACTAAGACACAAGGGGTTACTAGGCGTGAGAGAATTAGAAAAAAAAAAGAATCATTTCCGAGGAGTGAGAATAAAAGAATACTAAGCAGAAGGCCAGTAGATAAATTGATTGCTGTTGCATTTAAATTTTGCTGATCAAACTTGTCTGGAAAGCAAGAAGCCGGAAAAGAGATCCTCAAGCGAAAAGTGCGAGAAAAGAAGCTGTTAATATGGGACTTATGGTTACATCTAGCGAGTTCAACTGTAACCAATGGGATCTTGTTGCTAATCTAGTCTAGCTCATCAAATTATTTATAGAAAAGGCACAGGGAAGGACCAATAATATTACCCATTCTTTTTTGGATTTTTATCCGGAATCTCTAAATATATAGCAGGAGCACCGGACCATATTTGGCAGCAATATTCGAGCCATGGACGAATGGTAGACTTATAGATATGTAAGATAGACTCAGAAGAAAATTGTCTAGCAAGATACAATGAACTAACTTTCTTAGCAGCAGAACCAGCAATGGATTCATTATAGTCTATCAGCTGAGAATGTTAACCCGAGAAGGCGTAACGAGTCACACTCTTGGGGGTTAGCATCAGCCACACTGATGGAAGGCAGAAAGAGAGAGCAGCATAGTTTTGAAGGCGTTAAAATTAATAAGCCACCCCAGTTGACAACAGACTGTGGGTTTTTTTTGCGCTCAGCCACCAATTTGACCTTATCGATCTGATCAGACTTACGGTTTATCAACCCTTCGCAGGTTATTTAAAGTCAGAGAATATTTTTAGATTTGTTAAATCGTTTCACTCAAAGCAAGTCGATAATGCGAAAAAGACGGATAAGGTTACTGGGAGTGAAAGAGAATGATAAGATTTTAGAAGGGACCAAAAATCCAATCCTCCGATGAGTTTGAACCAATATAAAATTCAAGAAATTTAATGGCATTTTTTTTTTTAAATGTCGTTTAAGTCACAGAATTTCTGCCTGAATTCATTTATTCCATTTGATTGTGGGTCTATTGGAAAGAAATCTTGCTTTTTGTATTTTTCTTTAACTGTATGGACGTGTTCATCTTTATGTACAAATAAGCCAGCGTGTCACTGTATGGCTTAGGCTGATAAGGCGAAACAAACATGCATCTTTGTTTTTCTCTTTCTCTTTCTCTTTAATTACCAGTCTACGAAAGTCGATGAGACTCTTGACAGTGAATGAACTGTGAACGAGCAAAATTCTACCTCTCATGAGTCACATCTACCCAAATTATTAGAAATATCATGGCGCCTAGCAGTAGTAAGTAACAAGCTCGTCTCAGGACGATATATATATATATATATATATATATATATATATATATATATATATATATATATATATATATATATATATATATATATATATATATATATATATAATATAAATTGTGGCAGGTACAGAACCGAAAAATAGCCAGGAAAACAAAGAATTTGTTCCTAATAGGCATTATGAGAAATGAAAAAATAAAAAATAAGAGATGAAAACACTAACAAGACAGACCAACCGGTTTCGTTCCCTAGCTTATCAAGGTCAACGGGGAACATAATAATTTATTTTATAATAAATAGCTTTTACTCTCACATACAATCTTCATACAATTAAAACATTAAAAGATGAAATGAATAATTTGTATGAAAAAAAAAAAAAATTTTAACCGAAAAAAAAAAAAAAATATATATATAGCAGGAAAATAGGGATGGAAGAAGTGGGGGAATAGATTAACGAACACTAGAGCGTAATAACATGAAGACCAAGGAGACAGTCTCTTTGCTTACAAAGAGACGGTCCCCTTGATCGTATATACAGAGACTCAAGTGCTCGTAAGTGAAAAAGGGAGTGCGAACTGGCCAGTACAGTGAACAAGTTCGAACTAAAATTAATAGCACAAGCCCTGCTATTTATCAGATGTTCAGTAATAGCTGAACCGGAAGTATTCACCAGTTGGCTCTTACGGGCTTCCGGATTCAGAACTCTTAATGGGACATTATATATATATATATATATATATATATATATATATATATATATATACACTACCGTACAAATGTTTGAAGCCACATGGGATAGACTTGACAGAGGAGTGAAAAAAATGAAAAAGAGCTCGTAGAATCATTGAAAAAGAATGGAATGATCAAACTTATTCTTTGAGAAACTTTTGCAACGAATGCCAAAATTTGTGCTGCAGTCATCAAGGCTAAATGAGGATATTTTGACGAGATCAAAATTTAATCATAAAATCCTTTTTATCATAATAAAGTTTGTAATAAAAAGTCAAGTCTCAATTATTTTTAACCATGTACAATAATTTTCTCTTATTTAAAGTACAAAAGATCAGCGTTTAGACCAATTTAAAAAAAAATATTATGGCAGCCTCAAACTTTTGAACTGTAGTGCATATATATATGAAAATGACGAGGAAAAACTGTACTTAACCAACGCGTTTCGTCCTCTGAGGGTCTTTAACAAGATAAATGTAAAGATTTATTTTGCTGCACGTGTATATATACAAGAGCATGGATGTCATTGGTATATCAAGGCTTTTGAATTTGAGAAGCAGTCATATATAAAATAAATTACCCAAACTGTTTCTCACGTACAATGGGGAAGCAGATAGAAATTTAAAAAAAAAGCATCTCTGAACACAAAACAATTGATGAAATGAACTAGTCATCCACAGAAATAAATTCAACCACAATTTTGATCTTAAAAACGCCACACTTATCACAAGAGAAGTAATTTACTCGGAAGAAAAATCATCGAGATTGCTGCTATCGAATCTCATTAAAATATAAATGTACGCTCCGATTTCTATCTAATCTCACTAAAAAGGGCCTTAAATATGATGAAAATAATTTTTTATTGTCTAAATGTTTATGTTATTACTAAGAGGTAAGATCAAAGTATTTTGGGGTATTTTTTACATTTTTAATCGTTCCTAGCACGTCCGAAATTTTCGTTAGAATACTTGTTTTTAGTTAGTCATTAACTTTGACAGACAATCAATCATGTCAACCATTTTTTTCCATTTTATAACCAAAATGAAAATCTCCGTTTCAAATTCTTTTAAAAATCAATTATAATTTTTTCAAAATTTATTTTAAGAAAATTAGAAATCATACAGTTTATTTAAAATATTTTGAAACAAACATTACTTACTTTCTGCGCCGAAAAATGTAGTTTAAAAATAAGAAAATTCAGTTCTTAACAATGGTGTCAATTGACAAGTGACGAGTAATGATTTCATTACGTGAAGGAAAGTTATCGTGTGGAAGGACAGAAGTGACATAATTATTTATTTTTAAGACAATGTGATAAATTGCGTTGAAGCCTAATCATGCATGATGCACATTCGTCTTTGTATTAGCAGGGATACATCCACAAGCAGGTCTGTAAATACGTTTGAAATAAAGTCCCTGTTGACAGCTGCTGTAAGACGTACTAGACAGTTATCTATAATTCCAGCCCACACATTAATCGTAAACTGATACTGGTGTCTAGCCTGTATTGTAGTATGGGGATTTCGATCCACCCATAAATGTTGGTTGTGTAAATTTGTTATTCCATTTCTTCCATATGTTGCCTCACCCGTAAACAAGACGGAAGAGACAAACAACTGATCGGTAGTTTGTGCAATAAACTATTGGCAAAAGTTCTCCAATGGTGAGTGATCAGAGTGCGAAAGAGCCGTCACACGTTGAAAAAGATACGGATACAGGAGCTACTCTTGAAGTACCTTCTATTTGGTACTATGAGATGTACGACAAGCTTGACGTGTGCTCACACGTAGATCGTCGCCGACATCCAGTAGAATGTGTTCTTCGTGGTCAGTCGTGCGAGTAGATCTTGGTCTTCCTCGGTCCATAATTTGTGGTGCCACGGAACTTATCTCAGCAACGCGACGATAAATAGCATCAAAAGTTGGATGATTCGAGTGCCTTTGGCCTGGAAATGTAATCTGATATCGCCGTGCAACCTACTGACCATTACCATTCGCGCGGCCGTATGTTAAAATATATGACTGCTCACGATATTGTGACGACGTTTGTGAAGAAGTTTTCCGCTCGTCCGTCGTTCACTGCACCTGTGGTGACATCCAAGATTGGCTGTATCTGCATATATACCCGACTTCGCTATACTCACAGATTTGTACACTTGTCCGTGATCGAATTCAACAAAGAAAAACGACAATTGATTTTCAAGACACTCTGGTTAGGGAATAGCAACAATTCGAATTCTCACTTCTTTGTTTTCCCTCGGCTGAACTGCTAACTCCCTCACTTCTCGTTGGTGCCTTCCACCTCTCTGACTGCCGGTCCCTTCTACACTAGCCGCTGATCACTTACCTACCTACCTACTTACTGACGCTATTTAGCAACTGCCCCACGCAGTCACATGTGGCACAAGGCCAAATTTAATGTGGGTTTCCCGAGCCCGTAACCTCGGCTAAAAAATCCCCGTAGACCCCGCATAAACGGGATCAGGTCTGTCTACCTCCCCGGACAAGACTCTGCCCGAAGGCATAGCCTCGTCCGGGTTCCTCTCTGCCCGAAGGCAGATAGTTCGACCAGTTCAGCTGGAAAAGATCCCAGATCCCTACCTACTTACTGACAGTATTTACTGTCTCCCCCACGAGGGATAGATGTGGCACAAGGCCGGGTTTAAAGTGGGGTATTCCCAAGCCTGTAAAATATCCCGTAGATCCCGTATAAACGGGATCGGGTTGGTCAACCACCCCGAACGAGACTCTACCCTTCGGCGGAGCCTCGTCCGGGTTCCTCTCTGCACAGAGGCAGAGAGTTCGACCGTCCAACAGAGAAGACGTCGCTGACTGCTGGACGCCTTTCTCTCTCTGCTTATATAGATAATGGCTGGGGTCACATCCCCGTACCTATCCACTTGTCTTCCGGAAGTTGGAGACCACCCAAATGCTAGATGGGTGGTCAATTCTTCAAAAGATTCTTCTTTTATGAATATCTAAAATCATTTACAATATTTTATGTTTCCCAATTTAAAGCCAGTTGTCTACATAAATCTCCAAAACAATGACGCTTATGTTTACTCAAAATGGGCTGAAGATGAATTTCCTGAAAGCTTTGGGGGACTTAAGTTGATTCAAACGGAAAAAGAATCTATCTACTTATCTCTTAATGATTTGTGAAACATCGTATTGTTACAATATGAATATCCAGCCATTGTTAAACAGATGTACACAATGCCATCTACTGTAAACTATCTTTAAACTTAATAACTCAAAAAAGGAAGGATTTGTGGACATATGTTTATATGGGCTTTTATCCAAAGTTTTGAAAAGTATTTTTGATATTTGATACACAAATATATATATATATATATATATATATAGTATTTACATTAGTCGGACTATTGTCCTCATCTTTGTCGCCATTTTTGTCACAACGTTTCGGCCGTTGTACGCTCCGGCCTTCTTCGGGTGGTTGGAATTTCGAACCGAACCCTTTATTTCGATCACTGGGGTAGACTGTTCTAGTTCCACGAGCCATGTTTGATGGATATCAGTTATCTCCTGCTAATTTTCCCTCTGAAAGTTCTCCACTGCCTGAACCGGGTATTGAACTCACACTCTTTGGGTCTGTCACTGGATCTAACCAACGCCTTTATCCACTGTGCCATGTGTCAATATATATATAGAATTGGACAAAGTCCGGCAATTTATTTAAAGACATTCATGATATGTTTAACGTTCTTTTTATAGATACAAGTATTTAAGCAAAATGTTATTTAATACTGTTTATTATAAACAGGGCATTTGCTTAAATACTTGTATCTATAAAAAGAACGTTAAATATATCATAAATGTCTCTCTCTCTCTCTCTCTCTCTCTATCTATATATATATATATATATATATATATATATATATATATATATATATATATATATATATATATATATATATATATATATATCTTTATGGTTCATATAGAAGTTGTTATTTTATGTTATATTATTAATTGAATTATAATATTTGTTAATTTGTATCATTAATTAAATTATAATATCTTATGTTGTATTTATATTATTAATTAATATTTTATTTGTTTTATCATATTATATTATTATTAAAGTAACAAAGTAAATATTTGTTAATATGTTAGCATCGACCTGTTATCCCATTCATCTTATTTAATAATTTAATTTGATTGTTAAAAATTAATATTGATAATTTTTCTTCTAAACACAGTATACAATTTCTATTGGTAATATGGGGGCATTTTTTTACTAATTTCCCATTTAAATACAGTAGGTATATTTTTTTTATTTTTGACTCCATATATATTTTGATATTGTTGTGTTATTTGTGTAAGTATCTATTTTAAATGATATCATATGATTATTAAATCTATCTTTAAAGTGGTTTCGTTTGCTCCAAATTATTTTTTTTACAATATGAAAATATTTTCGCTTCTTTTCTTATCTCTCGCAAGGTCACAGGTAGTTCCTTTACCGCCTTGTATAACTCTTTACTGTTTTCATCTGTGGTAGCAAATGGCGCGTTTCGCTTCTTTTTACATACGGGTTGGACATTTTCTTTCAATTCACTACAAGCTGCACCCTTACAAAACGAGCTGATAGGTGAATCCCATACGTCGAACTTTTTCATCCAGTCTGTACCCACTAGATTTTCTGTATCTTTCATTACGTATATCTTGAGTTTTTTTTGTTTTCCCGTGAAATTTAACATTTGCGATTATTTCTCCTTCGAATTTTATACGCTTTCCTGTCACCGACTTAGCAATTTTTTTGTGTATGTAACATGATTGGTCTGTCAAGCTTTTTCCATGTCTGTAGGTTAATTATCGTTAGATCAGAAACCGAGTCTACTTGCAATTTTATCTTTTTATTTAAGATTTCAAGTTTCACATATTTCCTTATGTTGGTATTGTCTTCGTCATGCATCCTAGTAGCTCTTATCCTACTAGTAGCGTTTCTATTCCTACATTGGGATGCCTTGTGCCCCATTTTTCCACACACAAGACAGTTTTATATTTAAAATGGCAATCCTTATTCCAGTGTAGTCATCCACATCGATAACATGTGGGGGGGGGGGTATTTGCTTCGATTTTCGTCATAATTTGCCCTATATGTTGTACTTTTTCCCTTCTTATAGAATTTTTGTTTTCTTTCCGGGGAGGGTGAAGAACGTAAACTTTTGTTTAACTTATGTATATGAGATACTCCTGACTCCTCAATGTTCTTCGAGTCTTTCTTTATACTCAGGCATTTTTGGCAATCTTCTGATAATTGTTGTAGTGTTAGTCCAGGTTCATTTTGTAGTTTTGAAAGCATTCTTTTGCGCATTTCACTATCTTTTGCTGAGACCAACCCTTGAACGAAGATGAGACACTTGAAATTGTCCGGTTTTAATTCTGCCAACTTGAAGTCGTTGCAATGTTTATTCACGATTGCGGCAAACGTGTAATAGTCCTCATTTTCGCCCTTTTACTTAACTTTTATTTAACTGATGCACCTGAAGAATGAACACTTAACTGATGCACCTGAAGAATGAACATTTAACTGATGCACCTGAAGAACGGACATTCAACTGATGCAACTGAAGAATGGACATTCAACTGATGCACCTGAAGAACGGACATTCAACTGATGCACCTGAAGAACGGACATTTAACTGATGCACCTGAAGAATGAACATTTAACTGATGCACCTGAAGAACGGACATTTATCTGATGCACCTGAAGAACGGACATTTAACTGATGCACCTGAAGAACGGACATTCAACTGATGTACCTGAAGAATGGACATTTAACTGATGCACCTGAAGAATGAATATTTAACTGATGCACCTGAAGAATGAACACTTAACTGATGCACCTGAAGAATGAACATTTAACTGATGAACCTGAAGAACGGAAATTCAACTGATGCACCTGAAGAATGGACATTTAACTGATGCAACTGAAGAATGGACATTTAACTGATGAAACTGAAGAACGGACATTCAACTGATGCACCTGAAGAATGGACATTTAACTGATGCACCTGAAGAATGAACATTTAACTGATGCACCTGAAGAACGGACATTCAACTGATGCACCTGAAGAACGGACATTTAACTGATGCACCTGAAGAATGGACATTTAACTGATGCACCTGAAGAACGGACATTTAACTGATGCACCTGAAGAACGGACATTCAACTGATGCACCTGAAGAATGGAAATTTAACTGATGCACCTGAAGAACGGACATTTAACTGATGCACCTGAAGAATGGACATTTAACTGATGCACCTGAAGAACGGACATTCAACTGATGCACCTGAAGAACGGACATTCAACTGATGCACCTGAAGAACGGACATTTAACTGATGAACCTGAAGAACGGACATTCAACTGAAAGCACCTGAAGAACGGACATTTAACTGATGCACCTGAAGAATGAACATTTAACTGATGCACCTGAAGAATGGACATTTAACTGATGCACCTGAAGAATGGACATTTAACTGATGCACCTGAAGAATGAACTTTTAACTGATGCACCTGAAGAATGGACATTTAACTGATGCACCTGAAGAATGGACATTTAACTGATGAACCTGAAGAATGGACATTTAACTGATGCACCTGAAGAATGGACATTTAACTGATGCACCTGAAGAATGGAAATTTAACTGATGCACCTGAAGAATGGACATTTAACTGATGCACCTGAAGAATGGACATTTAACTGATGCACCTGAAGAATGAACATTTAGCTGATGCACCTGAAGAATGGACATTTAACTGATGCACCTGAAGAATGGACATTCAACTGATGCACCTGAAGAACGGACATTCAACTGATGCACCTGAAGAATGGACATTTAACTGATGCACCTGAAGAACGGACATTTAACTGATGCACCTGAAGAACGGACATTTAACTGATGCACATGAAGAATGGACATTTAACTGATGCACCTGAAGAATGGACATTTAACTGATGCACCTGAAGAATGGACATTTAACTGATGCACCTGAAGAATGAACATTTAGCTGATGCACCTGAAGAATGGACATTTAACTGATGCACCTGAAGAATGGACATTCAACTGATGCACCTGAAGAACGGACATTCAACTGATGCACCTGAAGAATGGACATTTAACTGATGCACCTGAAGAACGGACATTTAACTGATGCACATGAAGAATGGACATTTAACTGATGCACCTGAAGAATGGACATTCAACTGATGCACCTGAAGAATGGACATTCAACTGATGCACCTGAAGAACGGACATTCAACTGATGCACCTGAAGAATGGACATTCAACTGATGCACCTGAAGAACGGACATTTAACTGATGCACATGAAGAATGGACATTTAACTGATGCACCTGAAGAACGGACATTTAACTGATGCACCTGAAGAATGGACATTTAACTGATGCACCTGAAGAACGGACATTTAACTGATGCACCTGAAGAACGGACATTTAACTGATGCACCTGAAGAACGGACATTTAACTGATGCACCTGAAGAATGGACATTTAACTGATGAACCTGAAGAACGGACATTCAACTGATGCACCTGAAGAATTGACATTTAACTGATGCACCTGAAGAATGGACATTTAACTGATGAAACTGAAGAACGGACATTTAACTGATGCACCTGAAGAATGGTCATTTAACTGATGCACCTGAAGAATGGACATTTAACTGATGCACCTGAAGAATGGACATTTAACTGATGAAACTGAAGAATGGACATTCAACTGATGCACCTGAAGAATGGACATTCAACTGATGCACCTGAAGAATGGACATTCAACTGATGCACCTGAAGAACGGACATTTAACTGATGCACCTGAAGAACGGAAATTTAACTGATGCACCTGAAGAATGGACATTTAACTGATGCACCTGAAGAATGGACATTTAACTGATGAACCTGAAGAATGGACATTTAACTGATGAACCTGAAGAACGGACATTCAACTGATGCACCTGAAGAATTGACATTTAACTGATGCACCTGAAGAACGGACATTCAACTGATGCACCTGAAGAATGGACATTTAACTGATGCACCTGAAGAACGGACATTTAACTGATGCACCTGAAGAATGAACATTTAACTGATGCACCTGAAGAACGGACATTCAACTGATGCACCTGAAGAATGGACATTTAACTGATGCACCTGAAGAATGGACATTTAACTGATGCACCTGAAGAACGGACATTTAACTGATGCACCTGAAGAATGGACATTTAACTGATGCACCTGAAGAACGGACATTTAACTGATGCACCTGAAGAACGGACATTTAACTGATGCACCTGAAGAACGGACATTTAACTGATGCACCTGAAGAATGGACATTTAACTGATGAAACTGAAGAACGGACATTTAACTGATGCACCTGAAGAATGGTCATTTAACTGATGCACCTGAAGAATGGACAGTCAACTGATGCACCTGAAGAACGGACATTCAACTGATGCACCTGAAGAACGGACATTTAACTGATGCACCTGAAGAACGGACATTTAACTGATGCACCTGAAGAACGGACATTCAACTGATGCACCTGAAGAACGGACATTTAACTGATGCACCTGAAGAACGGACATTCAACTGATGCACCTGAAGAACGGACATTTAACTGATGCACATGAAGAATGGACATTTAACTGATGCACATGAAGAATGGACATTTAACTGATGCACCCGAAGAACGGACATTTAACTGATGCACCTGAAGAATGGACATTCAACTGATGCACCTGAAGAATGGACATTCAACTGATGCACCTGAAGAACGGACATTTAACTGATGCACATGAAGAATGGACATTTAACTGATGCACCTGAAGAATGAACATTTATTTGATGCACCTGAAGAATGGACATTTAACTGATGCACCTGAAGAATGGACATTCAACTGATGCACCTGAAGAATGGACATTCAACTGATGCACCTGAAGAACGGACATTTAACTGATGCACATGAAGAATGGACATTTAACTGATGCACATGAAGAATGGACATTTAACTGATGCACCTGAAGAACGGACATTTAACTGATGCACCTGAAGAATGGACATTCAACTGATGCACCTGAAGAACGGACATTCAACTGATGCACCTGAAGAACGGACATTTAACTGATGCACCTGAAGAATGGACATTTAACTGATGAAACTGAAGAACGGACATTTAACTGATGCACCTGAAGAATGGTCATTTAACTGATGCACCTGAAGAATGGACAGTCAACTGATGCACCTGAAGAACGGACATTCAACTGATGCACCTGAAGAACGGACATTTAACTGATGCACCTGAAGAACGGACATTTAACTGATGCACCTGAAGAACGGACATTCAACTGATGCACCTGAAGAACGGACATTTAACTGATGCAC
>OZ038501.1:35695038-35710021 GCA_964036315.1 Acanthosepion esculentum
GAAATAAATATGAAAACAATTTTTTATTCATGAAATTATAAACATTTACTAAATTAATAAAATATGTGAACCAACTATAAGGAAATCTTTACAATTTAACACTTTATAAGTTTTGGGTAATATACCGTTTTATGAACGCTAATGGGAGTGTCCCAATCTTCATAAATACGTCGGGCTCTATTGTAAGTGGGGGCAATATGCTGTCTAATTAGTCCACCACTGGCAGTGGTTTACCTACTTCACGCCGCTAGCGAGTATTGTATTTCGTTGATGTTATAAAGATTACCATTTCATTTCCAACCTCCGTTTTGGTTATTCCTCATTCAGTAACCCTTTCTAGGTTACAACAGTTTTCTGTCAGTTCGTTCCTAAGTTTGTTTTGTTTTAGACATTTTCACTGTAATCCTGGGTATGACGATAAACTACACCCGGCAGCAAGACCTCTGACTGGGAGATTGGATGTTTTGAGAATCTTGGAACCACCTCTTAATTGTTTCTGTTTCCAAGTTAACCCTAATTCAGCGTTGTAGTACCTGCTAGAGTCCCAGATATGGGTAAATAGTGAAACCTCAAACAAAAACAAAACACCGTGAAAGTATAAAAATACCTGTTTATAGTAAAATGACCAACACCAACTATTTATAGTAAAATGACCAAAATATATATTTATAGCAAAATGATGAGAAGAATGACCAACAATACATTTTATAGCAAAATGACCAACAATACATTGTATAGTAGAATTACCAACAATACATTTTATAGCAAAATGACCAACAATACATTGTATCGTAGAATTACCAACGATACATTTTATAGCAAAATGACCAACAATATATTTTATAGTAGAATTACCAACGATACATTTTATAGCAAAATGACCAACAATACATTTTATAGCAAAATGAACAAAAAACAAATCAGTTAATTCTGTGTTTATTCCGTTTCGTATCAGCTGAAGAAAAAAGAGCGGTGATGTTTCTGAGAGGAAATAAATCACGGAAGAGAGATTGGATCATTTTCAGAAAAGAGCGCCAACCGGAGAAATAAGAATAATGGCGGATCTGACGAAGAAGTAGTTTAATAATCTAAATGTATTCTCGTGTCAAAATTCGGAGTAGATAGGTGTGCCTATCTCCCGGTTTACACTCTTCCTCAGTCTTTTGAACAGGAGTAGACGTCTACTGTTGGTTCTTGTTTAGGACTGTTTGGGTTTCCGATTCCTTCTAAAGTCTACTTTAACTCTATACTTTTAACGTATCCGTCTAAACTCTGAAATGTTGTTTACTATTTATTTATTTACTTTTCCTCAGTAGAAGTAGATATGTTCGCCTGTCGCCCGGTTCACACACCTCCCGGTCTTTTTGAACAGGAGTAAATGTTTATCCCTGTTTTCCTGTTTTGCATTGTCTTTCTGCTTCCTTCTAACCTCTTTTTCATTCTCTTTCACTCGAAGCAGACGCTTAATGGCATTATCGCTTTGCTTGGGATGAAATGATTAAAAAAAAAACTAAAACGAAATTAGTGCCGGAAAGACATTTTCATAAAACGTTTTCTTTTGGAAATAAGTTTGCAGTCGATGAAAGCAAAGCTTACTTTTGAAGTCACGAATCTACGAAATCATCAGAGAGAATTGATGAAATCTCTTCTTTAACAAGATCTGTTAATCGACAAATGTTCTTTAATTTCAGTGAAACTATCACACAACTTGTAATGTTGGGGAAATGCCGTAAACAATTAACGTAATTGCACTAAAATGATGAAAGAGAAAAAAAAAAGCAATCCAGCAATTCTATTAAATTAATTTTTAAACTCATTCTCTGCCATTTTTACTACCCTGAAATTTACGGTTAAATGTAGTTATACTTCTTTATTTGCCGTCTCTTGAAATACCGGTCCACGTACGACAATGGTTCCCAGATTATTTTCTTTTGGCCGCATTTTCGGAATAAAAATTTGCTCACGCGTCACCAAATATTATGTCTTAAAAAGTACATTCCTAAATAAAAAAAAGAGAGAAGGTTAAAGGGAGATAACCGCGAATTCGAAGTCAGAACATTATGATTGATAACTCTATCCTCCAATTTGCGGACCCTAATTACTATATTCTTAATCTCTATCTATAAAAGGCAGGATTTGTGTGTGTGTGTGTGTGTGTGTGTGTGTGTGTGTGTGTGTGTGTGTAACGAATGCACGGCCGCAATTTTCGACTTATTTGCATCAAAATTTACATGCACATGCTCCAATTTGGCAAGAAAGCCAAGACGGACGTTGCATTTCCTAACTCCCATCGATAGTGGAAATAATCGATTTTTTCATGCTTCTACGGTAGTTTTCATGTAGTTTGCGGCCATTTTCTACTGGCATAGACAGGAAGATTCTATTGGCCAGCGTGAGAGCCAACAGCTGACTGACACGAATGTTAACTAGCATGCTAGCATGCAAAAGAAAATAATCGATTGCTGCATTCGTCACAAGTGGGAAAAATTTAAATCTGCATGGCACTTTACTCCAATTGGCTCATTTGCTTGCTTAAAATCAACGTTGATTCTGATTCCGCAGAACTGGGTTGGGTGTGAAAAAGTATTTGTTGTTAACATTCTTTTTTCATTCGGTTTTTCCAGTTACAAGTCCTTTTATAAAGCTGATCGTTTTGTGTTCATCTTGTTTAGTTCTTTTTTCGTAACAGATTTAATGTTTAGTATAGAGCTTAGAAAAAATTCGCAGTGTGAGAAGTAAGGCATGTAGCAACATCAGCACGGCAAAGGGCACTCCTTTAAAGGCAAGGAAGGGCAAAATATTTTAAGTCAAGTGATAGCGATTGCTGTATGAGTCGTATGATTTTTGAATCAAGCATGGGCAACGCCGGGCCATGCTGCTAGTACTTGATATAATGCAAAAAATATCACAATGATAAAATCAGTGAATAATTATTTATAACTATTTATACTGGGACTCATGCATGAAATTACAAGTAATGTAATACATAATAATATTTTAGATTTTGAAATCATATTTATTTTTGCCATATGAATTTAAAAAAAACTATTTTTAAATCTTTGATTGTCTTTCAATCATTCCACCTCACTTGCTATCCTCTCCCGTCGCGCCTATGAAGTGGGCCGCACTGTTTGAGAACCACTGTCGTACGATCACCGAAGTTAAGCAATGTCGAGTAGGTCAGTACCTAGATGGGTCATCGCTTGGGAATATCAGGTTCTGTAAGCTTGGATGTGCGGCTGGTGTAATGGATAATAGCTCGGAATTGTTAATCGGAGCGCAGTGTTCCAGTTCCGTTGGGTTCGATATATTTATTTACGTGTAAATATGAATTCACTTTTTCACCTACAGGTTAATTAGTAAGACTTATATAACTAGACCGTTATTAACTCCGTCACCCACAAAATCTCTTACAATCTAAAAGATAAACTCTGGCTTTAAATAATCTGCAAAGGATTAACAAGCCGTAGAAAACGAATCAATCAATCAATCGAGTTGTGCCGTTGACGATTGTGGCTCTCCACAATATCCTGTAGCGTTTAATAAATCTTGTCTTTTTGTTATCTCTCCTAAACCATGCTCCACCAACCATTTACTCAAGCTCATTCTTCTTTTTCTTCTTCTTTTTTCTTCTTCTTCTATGTGCCGTCTTTCTTCAGTTCATTGGCGGTCATGGTTCTCCACAATTTCCTCTCCTTAGTTGCTTTTACTAAATTTTGTCTAAACCATGAACCGCCTTCCATCTGATCAAGCTTGCCAGTTACCTTATGCGTTGACTTCCACTATTTATTTATTAGATTGTCTAATTACAAGATTATATTTAAAACATTCTAAACACGAGTACAATTAAAACTAATGCAATATTTATCCTTTACCAATTTATAAATAAATAAATATGAAAACAATTTTTTTTTCATTAATTTATAAACATTTACTAAATTAATAAAATATGTGAACCAACTATAACGAAGTCTTTACAATTTAACACTTTATAAGTTTTGGATAATATACCGTCTTATGAACGCTAATGGGTGTGTCCCAATCTTCATAAATACGTTTGGACACTATTGTAAGTGGGGGTAATATGCTGTCTAATTAGTCCACCACTAGCAGTGGTTTACATACTTCACGCCGCTAGCGAGTATTGTATTTTGTTGATGTTATAAAGATTACCATTTCATTTCCAAACTCCGTTTTGGTTATTCCTCATTCAGTAACCCTTTCTAGGTTACAACAGTTTGCCATCAATTATCTGTCAGTTCGTTCCTAAGTTTTTTTTTTCTTTTTAGACATTTTCACTGTAGTCCTGGGGATGACGATAAACTACACCCGGCAGCAAGACCTCTGACTGGGAGATTGGATGTTTTGAGAATCTTGGAACCACCTCTTAATTGTTTCTGTTTCCAAGTTAACCCTAATTCAGCGTTGTAGTACCTGCTAGAGTCCCAGATATGGGTAAATAGTGAAACCTCAAACAAAAACAAAGCACCGTGAAAGTATAAAAATACCTATTTATAGTAAAATGACCAAAATATATATTTATAGCAAAATGATGAGCAGAATGATCAACAACATATTTTATAGTAGAATTGCTAACAATACATTTTATAGCAAAATGACCAATACATTTTATAGTAGAATTACCAACAATACATTTTATAGTAAAATGACCAATACATTTTATAGTAGAATTACCAACAATACATTTTATAGTAAAATGACCAATACATTTTATAGTAGAATTACCAACAATACATTTTATAGTAAAATGACCAATACATTTTATAGTAGAATTACCAACAATACATTTTATAGTAAAATGACCAATACATTTTATAGTAGAATTACCAACAATACATTTTATAGTAAAATGACCAATACATTTTATAGTAGAATTACCAACAATACATTTTATAGTAAAATGACCAACAATATATTTTATAGTAGAATTACCAACAATACATTTTATAGCAAAATGACCAACAATACAGTGTATCTGTAGTTGAAGCCATAAAATTGTTCAATATTTCGATATGAAATAACCCATAGACCCGATGTCGCTAAACAAGATCACCCAAACAACCAACATGAAAGAACTCTTTCATGACATTAATCTATATAATATCCTAGAAATTCTTAAAGAAATCAAATTGTATTCGAAAATAGAACTTCAGTAAAACTACAACATAAAACACATCACTGCCTCTAGTAATTATGTCCACTCAAACATGTATATCATCTACCATGTATTGAATTGTGAAACAGAATAACATATATCATATTTTTATTACTTCAAAGTTCCCAAGAAAAGTAAATTTCGGCATTAATGACCCATAAGGAATTGATGTTCCATTAAACAAACAAAACAAATATTTCCACTGTTATTCTCTCTCCAGTTTTGTTGATAGGTTGGATTCTCATTGAGGCTCCTCACCTTAAGCATCTATTAACCAAATAAAGGGTTCGATTTGGAATTCCAATCACCTAAAGAAGGCCGGAGCGTACAACGACCAAATCATCGTAAATATGACAACATATATATAAATATATATATATATATATATATATATATATATATATATATATGTATATATATATATATATATATATATATATATATATATATATATATATATATATATATATATCGGTATGTATGTATGTACCAATTAAGCATCTAACGTTTTGCGTATCTTTGTATTGATTTTGTTGTGCTCCTATCTATCGATCTTAGCCACTTACCAAAAGAATCCATTTCCTTACTGTCGCACTTATTCCTCACCCAATCCAATTGCCTGCGCCAGACACCGATCCCAAGGTCGCTGTCAGATTATTTTATGCGACTCGGAAATCAGATAGGCAGTAAATTATCAGCACTCATCTCCCGACTCGAAATGACAGCATTTGGCGATTATTCCGGTAAATGTTAGGCGTGGTAACGTCAACGACTGCATTTACCTGCATATTACATATACAAACTTCTGATCAAGAAGTATCGGAACTGATGTTACTATGGCAACGGAGTTAAGCTACGCAGAGTAAAGCCGCTTGAATTCTGTCGCGCATGCACACTAAGTTATAACATTCTCGCTCATTTCTATTTTTTATACCAGTGCTTGGAAGGAAAGTGTGAAGAGTGCGGTCGTTTCACCAGACAAAATAGTTTCCATCAAGGATCATGGCTTGAACATCTGTTTTTGACCGATAACAACATTCCCCATGTTCGACGACCTTCATATTGCCCAGATTTCACCCCTGCGACTTTTTCATCTTTAAAAATGAAATCCTAACTGAAAGGACATCGAGCAAATGAAAGTGATAGAAGGGGACTAATTCAAATGAAATTAAATGCCGAATTGATGTGATGTAGTTTCCTTTTTATAGCATCAGTTCCCATACCTTTTGATCAGACCTCATGTGCATCCATAGGTACATATATAAATATAATACACACCCCCCAAACACACAAATATAGGCGATACTCAAACTGACTGTTCCGCTCATAAAAAATATCGGGAAGAATTCTTTTGAACAAATTTGTGTAAATTGGCATTCATTATATCTTTCTCTACCCGCGACATGTGTCGCCCCTCAATGACAAATTGATCCCCGACTTCTTAAAGAGTTAACTGTATTTTTTCATTTACAAATTTCAAAAATGTGATTCTACAGATTGATTTTGAGAATGACATAGACTGAACAAGTGAGCAATGACGAGAATATATATATATATATATATATATATATATATATATATATATATATATATATATATATATATATATATATATATATCGTCCATATATTTCTCCATCAAGACATTCATTTCTGTAGTTCAGTGCTACTAACAAGCAGAAAATCTTTTTTTCTCCTGATGATGGGCATGTTGGCCGAAACTAGTCGAGGAATCTAATTGAAACAATAAAAACGAAAGAATATCAATAAACAACCCAGTGTGTCTGAAGATTTTAATTTTTTAATATTTTTTATTGTTCAAAACATACACACACACATACACACACACACATACACACACACACACACACTCTGTAGACATGGAGATGATGTTTGTAATATTTTAACAACAACAACTGCAGCTGTGTTATTAACTACTGTAATTATGTTAATGTTAATATTAGCTGTGATATTATTGATAATAATTGATATGTTATTAGTTAGGATAAACGGTAATGTTACCCTCAATAATAATAATAATAATAATAATAATAATAATTATTATTATTATTATTATTATTATTATTGATAACAGCATAAAAAATAATAATGCTGTATAATTTATGATCTGTAAAGATACATATACGTACACACACACACATCTATATATATATATATATATATATATATATATATATATATATATATATATATATATATATATATATATATACTTAATAACACCATTACCTAAAATAAACATCTTTTTCTCTAATTTTAAAACATTTAACAACTTTAATGTAAAAATTGTAAAATTGTAAAAAAATATAAGGAATAAAAAATAATTGTAAAAATTTATTTTTAACCCAAAAAAATTTTTGCCTTCAGACAATATTGTCCTTATCATAAAAGCAACTAAAAGTGACTAAAAGCTTTTGAAATTAAATATCTTTGTTTTATTGAGTTTTTTTTAATGTTACAATTCAGAGCTGAATTTCGATAACAGTTCGTTCGATTTAAAAAAGAAAATTGATGATTTAGACTTCTGCTTTTGACTAACTGTTGTGAGACCGATACTTTCCTACATCATGGACTCTCCCAGTACTATATTATTATGTGAATGGTAGTATCATGGGAGTAGCACCAATATCGGACACCACTGGATAGTAAGCTCTGCTTACTCTTACACTATTCTTTGTAACCTTTCTGTTTAATATATCTAACCGGTGTTCCGTGTTTTCCTTCCGTGACCCCTAATTCGATAATATTACACTGATATTGTTGAAGTGGAAGTCCAGGTGGTACAATGGTTAGTGTCTCGGAATGAGATACCAAAGTTCGAGTTTCAGATGCGTTCGTTACATTTACTTACGCTCAAATAACATTTGGAAAAGTATTAATCCATCTTCTCCCCCAGCTATGAGGTAAATAGTAGGACTTTGTTGTAGGCTTAGTTAGGGCCAGAAATAAAGACACAAAGAGAGGAATTGAGTTTAACAAATATATTAACAGAAACAGTAATACAAACATATACAAACGAGAGTGTTACAGCAAGAATGTTCGGTCCGACTGTCAGAGCTGACTGCTGGAAACCTTCTTCTCTAAAAGGTAGTACCTACTCCTATTTATAGCCGGAAGTGTCCATGCGTGCGTGGGCAAATTACCATAACAGACTTGTAAAAGTAAAGTATTGTTCTTCTAAAGAAATGTTCATGCAATGTTTACTCACCAAAGATAATTATGCTCACAATTCCAACTATATTTCAGCTTTAAATAGCCTATAAAGGGTTGACAAACCATAAAAAACAAATCAATCACTCAACAAGCACTTGTTTAAAAGTAGTAAATCCAGAAGAAAATGGGAAGAATTTTTATGGTTTCTTCAGAAAAGACAGTTTGATATTCAATCAGTCCATTTGTGTGTGTGTGTGTGTGTGTGTGTGTGTGTGTGTGTGTGTGTGTGTGTGTGTGTGTGTGTGGAACTACAAGATAGATTGTAGCGGAATGGAAGTTATTCATTTTATGCATCCTGGTACATTTGTCCTGCAAACAATATTTGGTAGAGTCCTGTGAGTCCGAGTAAAAAATAAATGCCAAACATGGGCTCTAAACGAACAACAATTAATAAATGTATTAACCAGACACATATGAGAAATGAAGTTGATATAATGGAGAGTTCAACGCAACGTTTAGTCAGTGTCTCTGAAGTATTTACACGCCTCGAATCTGTCGGGCCGAGAAAGAAACGTGTCTTGTCTCGTGGCAAGTCAAAGGAGAAAGAGGAAGAGGCTTACAAATATTGCGCCGCCTGTGGCTATCGTCAGTGGGTGGTAATCCAGCATGATGGAACACTCAACGTTTTTTAATCTCAGGAATGCGAATTTTGAAATAGTTTTGTGGGAAATGCTTCATAGCCTCTGTGACCTTCTTCATGTGTTTAAATGTATCCATTTTCCAATAAAATTAAAATTTATCGCAAGAAAAATGTCATGTAAACTTAAAATATAGTTTACCAAAAAAAAAAAAATGTTGATCATAGGAAAGAGTTCGAAGTGACTGAAGGACACTTGATAATCTGAGTTGCATTCACCAAAAACGTTGATCCTTATAATCGCTATAGAAAACAACACTCAGATCAAGAACATTTTGCGAACCTATTTTTTTTTACGTTCAGTGACCCAATAGTTAACTGTTGAAGCGTATATATAATGAGCAATAAATTTTCATTCAATATCTATGAATAATGTTTGCAGACAAATTATTGGTTTTTCACTGAAGCGCTTGCCAGTCAATATTATTTTGTTCGCAGGAAGTTAATTATTCTTTATAATACCCCTACGGCAGTATTTTGAATAAATACATACACGCATGCGCAGATAAACCGACTTGAAAAAGATACGAAAGAGAAAGAGAAAGGGTGAGAAAGATGGAGAAAAAAAACGGCATATAGAAAGAGTAAGAAAAAATTCAGTTACGAACAAATGAAGGAATCGACATAAACAACTTTATACATTTATATTAAGTACATTATTTATATTCGGGTTATTGTCCTCTTCTCTGTAGATGCTATTACAACGTTTCGGCCGTTGTTGCCTTCGTCAGATGCATATCGATCTGGATATCTTACAGGAAATTCTGAGCTGAACCCTTTATTTAATCTACGGTGCTAGACTGTTCTCGTTCCATTGCTCATATCTAGGGATATCGTCTAGATCTTAGTTGTTATTTAGTACTTCTCAGTTATTGATAACCTAAAACGTTGTGATAACAACAACAATTTTAACATGAGTGAATGTTTGACTAAATATCCAATCTAATGGTATCATTTGAAAATATTTTTATTAATTATTTATAGCAATCTTTTGACAATTCCCACAAAATACTAAAATCTTGGCTTCTTTAATTAATACTAAGTTTACTAAATTTTAAATTGTTTAAATGAATAATTAATGTACCATGAAGTATCTGTTAAATAATTTAGTTTAATATTTTATTTAAGATCAAGATTTTTTATATCAGAGGTCTTTTAAAATTTTTCTCCTTTGTAAAAATATTACCCTTGTTTTTCCTTTACAGATGAATTTCCAAGTTTGAATATACGAAATATTGAAATTGAATATGTAGTTTTCAGTTTTACTTTTAGTTTGGTTTCCAATTGGATGAATTGTAACAACAAAATAAAGTTTATACGCTCTATCAATTTATTTGTTCAGATTTTTAAAAATTAATTATAAAATTTTAAGAATTTTTTTTTAAATTAAAAGTCAATTTTTTTTTTAGATAAAATGGATGAACTTTCTGTTAGTCTACAGCAAAAGCTGACATTCATAATTTTAAAGCAATGGAGCCTGAAGAGAAAGATAAAAAAGAAGAAAAAACTAAGTTGCATGGTTTGTGTTTGAGGTTAAACCTTAACAGCAATTTGACCTTAGAAGATCAAGGGATTTCAACGTTTCTCCTGAACGGTCAGTCTAGTATTTCATTGTGTTCCAGATCAATCATGCTGTCAGATTTTTACAGCTTAATTATGGCCAGACTCATTACGCAGAGCAACTAATGCATTTAACATGTTGCTTTGTAAAATAGATCCTTTTGTGTTAATATAATATTTAAATTTATTGAAGTTTCTCCTATTTATATCTTGTGACAATTACTACATGTGATAGAGTGAATTCCTCCTTCAAGTTTTAGAGTATTTTGTTTCGTATTAAGTCTTTCATTTTTTTAGAAGTTTTTGTAACAAATTTTATGTTGAGCTTAGATAAATCCTTTTCAATTGTATCTGTGATACAGTTGGTAGGTAAAACAATATTTTTAGATTCGTTTGGTTTGTCAGGAAGGTTTGGATTTCTATTTTAAAAAATTTCAGAGCTTTTTACTTTTGTGCTGAATATGAAACAATTAGAGTATTGGAAGAGCATAAACGTATTTTCAAGGTAAAATAAAAACAAATGTAAAATAAAAATATATGAAAATTGTATGCGTCTCCTTTCATTCGTGCGCATGTGTAGTTAGATCAACGTAAACATCACTCTAGTCCGATGAAGTTGTGGGGGTCACTCATATCTTAGCAGCAGAACTTAGTCCCATGTTCACGAAGATAAAAAGCATACTTGACAGGAAATAAAACGTACAGAAATAACAGGAAATAATTTTGTGTGTGTCTATTGGTGTTTGTATTTCTTTAAGATATATTTGTTTCATGCTACATGTAATGAGAGGAAGAACACTCCGTATTATTACACGTCATATCACAGAGAGATGTCGGACACGTGTTGCCCGTACAAAGGTTCATGGTGAATAGATTAAATTTAATATCATTTGGTGGGATGTCCGTATTTCCAGCAGGATCAGTTTTTTTTGCATGATTGGAGTATTTTTATTTTTTAAAAATTTTTATTTAATTTATTATATACAACATTTTTATGTTATTGTTTTATTTTATTTATAATTTTCATTATTATCATTATTTTATATAGGTACCTCCAACAATTAGCTAAATATCAGTATAGCATAATGATAAGAGGTCCGAAACTTAATAAAAACAGAGTCTCATCATTAACAAAATTTATGTTATTATTAAGAGGAAAGAACAAAGTATTTTTTAAATATTTAAAAAAATATTTTTCTTCTTTCTAACACGTTTTAAATTTGAGTAAAAAATCTCGTTTTTTTTGTTAAAACCGTTCGACTTGTGATCATCGCAATTTTTAGTGTAGCAGTTTCGGGGGAAAACACATTAATTTTGGAATTATTGCAAAAATCAAATAATTGTATAATTTAAATGAAACATTGAGGACTTATTAAAAAATGAATGAATTTATTTTTGAAATTTTTACTTTTAGAAAATTTTAGTAAATTTTTTTTTTTACATCTGTTACCCCCCATAAAGTAATTTCATGAAATTTTATAGAATTTCAAAGAGTTCGCAAACTTTTATTTTTATATATAAGCAGGACTCCTTAGAGAAGTTGAATAAATATTTTTTTTCCCAACTAATGCCAACTTTTTAAAAAAATCTGCTCCAAATTGTAAAATAAAAACTGCAATAAACTCTCTAATTTTCAAATTAGATAGGCTTTTATTTGCTTTTATAAATAATATACATTAAGGACATTATTATCTGAAGTAAAAAATTTTTTTTGATGAACAAAGAATTTTTACAAGAATTGTTTGCATTTTTATTTTATTTTTTCATTTTTTTCTTTAATTTTAAAAATGTTTTAAAATTCTTTCATGCAGCGCATGGGGTCAGTTATTAAAATTTTAAGTGAAGACTATATTTACTAAGCGAAAATTAAAAGCTTAATACAAATAATGCTACCAAAACTTTTTACAATAATTAAAAATATTTTTTCTTGTGTGTCAAAATGTTATATTTCTTTTATTTTGTATGATATCTCATAAGAGACATTATGGTTAAAAGGTCGCGTGTTTCAAAACTGGTCTCCTCCTTGGGCAAAGCCCCTTGATATATAAAGGTCTTATCTCAGTTATTAAATTAAAAATTAAATTGAGATAATAAATTTATCTCATTTATCAATTTAAACAATTAATAACTCAGTGAGATATTTTAATTAATAATATAATAATAATTTGATTAGTTTTTATCGCAGTTATTAAATTAAAAATATAATAACTTAACTTAATATTAATAATTAATAAATTACTTATCATTAGCTATTAAATAATGAAAGAGATAGAAGTAACTCAATAATGTAAGAAATTTTTATAGTATTTTAAATTATTATAAGAAACAAAAAAAAACCGTTATGTCACTTTTGATGCACCGTACTAAACATGTCAACACATTTTCAGTCATCAAATTATCGATGAAGACGTGAAAATAACAAGACCCCGAGGTCAAGAAATGTTTGTCTAGAAAATTTTATGCTATAAGTAAGTGATTTTTTGTGTCAGAACAGATTAATTTAACTTTAAATTTGCTAATTTTACGAAAGTAACCTTTCAGAAATGTATATCTTATTTTAGCGGGAATTTTAAAACTGGAAAATAAGTTCGTTTACAATTCACTAAAATAAATTTAAAAATGGCCGTTTCGATTGTTTTTTTTTTTCGGAAGCATCGACTAAAAATCATTTAAAATTCTATTTGAAATACTCCACAGTAATTTTTCTGGAATTAGAAAATTTAATTCTTTAGCTTTCAATTGAAGTGGTTGGAAAGCTTTTAAAAGGATTTTTCATTTATGAAAAATACATTTAAACCTTAGGTATACGAATTTTTGGAGGTACCTAATTTTATATTTTACTTTTATTTATTTATAATAATAAGAATGTCCCTACAAAGACCTAAAGGACGAAACACGTCACACGAACACCTTTTTTCCACTTTGTCATAGTTTTTTTCCAGAAATTGTTCTTGATATATAACAAAATATATATAATTTTCCCATAGATAAATATAAATAGACTTCGGTAGCTATTTATCTCAACAGATACTGATAGAAAGTATGGAACAGTCAGAAGGGACCAAAGAAAGCAGTTTGTGTCTGAAATGTTTTGTTTTTTTTTCATCACAGATGCAGCAACATGTCTCAAGAATTATTATCTTGTGTAATGCAGACTTCTACGTAGATGAATAACGCTTTTGTTATGAAAGCCATTTGATTTTGAGAGTCACCATTTGCAAAGATAATTTTGTTTTCATTTCTCAAAGTTTAACGCCGTCAAAATATCTGTGGAAGAGTAATCGTGGATACACTTTTATTCATTACATATTCCACAAATCCTTTCAGTAGATAATTAAGTCGGTTAGAACATAAACCGACTTATTTATTATTACCGTCAAAGAAAATATCAGAGAAATTATATATATATATATATATATATATATATATATATATATAAATATAAAAGTGAACATAGAAGTCAACACTTAGAGGCGACAGTCTGTTTCATGCTAGATGCAATCATCGGGCCCAATGATTGCATCTAGCATGAAACAGACTGTCGCCTCTAAGTGTTGACTTCTATATTCACTTTTATATTTACACACGCTCTATCTCTGATATTGAGCACTTTATCCCATAAATATAGCACACTTTAAGACTGTATTTCTTCATATATATATATATATATATATATATATATATATATATATATATATATATATATATATATATGCACGCATATATACACACATGCTGACAGAAACACGCGAAAATGGAAATTGATCTAAGAACTCACAAGGGTCATTAAAACATTAAAAGATATGATACTGACAACTAATTCATCATTTCTCAAACCAACCTTAATTGTTTTATGACACTTCACGCAGAACTCTTCACTTCCAATTCAAGAAAGACATTCGGATTACTAACACAAAAACAGTGAATGTCTCATATCAAGAATATTTAACATCGAAAAACATAAAGGGAAAAAAAATTATTATTTTTAATAATATATGGAAATCTCCACCCTTTACATAAAGACGGTCTCGAGACCAGAGATACGTGTAGTAAAATTATGGAAAATAAAACATAATATATTTTTTTTAAAATCCACATTACAACCCAAAAC
This sequence comes from Acanthosepion esculentum, assembly GCA_964036315.1. NCBI lineage: Eukaryota > Metazoa > Mollusca > Cephalopoda > Sepiida > Sepiidae > Acanthosepion > Acanthosepion esculentum. The sequence goes on from OZ038501.1 coordinate 35,709,756, forward strand.
GATTGCGATACCTCTCTTCTTTTTAATATAAACACTTTTCTGTCGTTGGAACCACTATAACCTCTTCCTTTTATATATATATATATATATATATATATATATATATATATATATATATATATATATATATATATATATATATATATATATATATATATATATATATATAATCATGTATATATTATACATATATTCATATATATATATATGATTTATTTGCGGTACATCTCTTCTTTTTAATATAAACACTTTTCTCTCGTTGGAAC
>OZ038501.1:35710221-35740221 GCA_964036315.1 Acanthosepion esculentum
TGTATGCGTTGTTTGAATTCTAATTATTTGCAACACTTTCGCCAAGTGTGCCAGCGAATCTACAGACATAATTTGTTTGTTAAAAACATAAAACAAATAATAATGAAAAATTATTCCCCTAATTAAATGATTGATAAACAAATTAAAATAACGTTAGAAAAATTGAAAATAGACAATACTACTAAAAATAAAAAAAAAAAAAAAATCACCACTAAACAATTAAACGGAATCCATCTACAGAGTAATCACAATCTAGACAAATAAATAGTTAAAAAAAATATTACATCGATGCATATCACCTATTGCCAAAAACAAACAAACCAAACTCATCACTTTCCACATCATATGTGGTTAAGGATGTGGTTCCAACTAATATTTGATGACTATGGTCGTTGTTCGGTAATGGGCTGTATCGGTTGTGTCGCTGCATTAGTCTCCACGGCTGTTTTCAGGCCAATATACCAAAGTAGCACTCTCTTCCTTACTGAAAATCTATCCAGCAGTCTTTTAACCAGAAGTAAGATTTTGTAGAATTAAATAGCACAAAGTCTGTATCAGCTACATTTATTGTCCCCAGTAAGGAAATTTTGCCGGCTACTTGTCAGTGACGCAGAAGATGAAGTAAATAAGAGAAAATGCCCAATTCTAGCAGTTACAGACTCATATACTACGAGGCTATAATTCTCTCTGAAGAATTTTCGAGTTAGAAATTTTAACAGGAAAAAAAATCTCGTCATATAGCAAGTGCAAATGAGATCAGCCAGTATGAGAAATGACATGCACTATTAAACATACATTTGTCCTCCTCAGTTCTTTAATCCTTCAACAGGGGTCTCTCTCCCCTGACTATAAATACTGGCTGATCCTTCTCTCTCTTTTTCGACTTAGGCCCCGGGCCGCTACCTCGCGCGGAGACGAGGTAAAATCTCTCTTTTTCCTCTTAGGCCAATATGTGACCTCTCACAGATACAGCGTTTCCCCAAATTCCGGGAACGCGCTAAAAAGAACAATACACGTACGTACGAACACTACGACACACACACATAATTTCTCCACACAAACAATATGTAACTGCTCATGTCATTGTTTAACTTGTTTTGTTATTGATATATATTTGTTTACCCATGTATATCGGTCTCGTTGGTTTTCTTTGTCTTCTTTGGACTTAATTAAAGTCCGACATTCTGATGTAGCTGGCACCAGCAGGGAAGTTTAACCTGATATCTCTTCACATCTTCACCCCCACGGTCCACTACATATTAACTGTGTGTTCAGACCTTCCTCTCCCAAGACGAAAATATTATAATATAATCATGTATGAGCTCTTCGAAAAAGCAAAAATGGATGACATTTCTTAAAACAGTAGGCCTATACTAAAAATAAACAAAATAAGAACGCCAGTAAAACCAAATTCTCTACAAACTGTATATCTGAAAGGATACATCAATGAAACCAGACCCTTGACAAACCCTCTTTACAAAAATACGTCAATGAAACCTAATCTACTACAAACTGATTTCTTACAAATAATACATATTCTATCCATACGAAAAAATCTTTGAGGTTGATATGCCATAAAACAAAATAAACCCAAACCCTCGCCTTATAGCTAATTGCGAATTCCTCAATTCACAAGCCAATAAAAATGCGTTTTCCTTTTTTTGTTTTTGCGGTATTTTGACAGTCAGTTGACCCTCTCAATTGTATCGCCTTTCAGATACACGATATATTTCCAATAACCTATGTGGCTGTTTATTTTTTTATTTCGAAGTTCAGTTTTTCCTAATCCTTAATTTAGTCTCTATTTTGCATACATAATTTTGAAAATGAAGTAAATATTCCGTATTTACACGTCTGTGGCTATTTTTGATCCGATTAATAGGGTAGACACTAAGCAGTCTGGCCCGACTACATTTACAATGTGTCGGTTTTGGCGAACGTTTCTACAATAAAACATGACTATCCAGAACCTAACCTATGCGTGGGGGAAAGTTCATTTGACCCTTGTTGTCAACATCGGAGCACCATCTATGTGTAATTTCCAATACGCGTTGTCATTTTCTAAAATGACCATTTTGTTTCTGGAAAGCTCACAGTCTGACCTCACATTGGATCTAATTGAATTAAAGAGGCATATATGCGTCTGACACCTTCTTTCATTAGATACTACGACCACATTAAATCTTATCTCGGCATTCATCACTGTCGATAATTGAGGCACATAGAGAGCAATGGTGGTTTTCTAAGCGGAGCTTAGATATGGCACAAGGCCGAAAGTATGGGGCACCCAGTGGGGATAGAACTCCCTATTCAGCTGTAATTGATCTAGCGTGACAAGTTTACTACATTACACCACATCAAAATGCCCACCGAGAGAGAGAGAGAGAGAGAGAGAGAGAGAGAGAGAGAGAGAGAGAGAGAGAGAGAGCAATGGCGTTCGGTTAGTACTACGAAGTACTAAAATGTTCTAAGAATTTAAAAATCTTATCAGAATATCTAAAAGCCTAAGCACATCGGATGAAGGTTAAAATCAACATTTTCTATCAGAAGAGATTTTTATTTGTCGTCTCTGCCTATCTCTATCTCATTCTGTCTGTTTATCTCTCTTTCTCCCCCCCCTCTCTCTCTCTCTCTATATATATATATATATGAAGAAATATAGTTTTAAGATGTGCTATATTTATGGAATAAATTGCTCAATATCAGAGATAGAGCGTATGTAAATATAAAGTGAACAGTGAAGTCAACACTTAGAGGCGACAATCAACAGTCAACACTTGCTAGGCGCAATCGTCAGGCAGCCTGACGATTGCGTCTAGCATGAAATAGCTTATATATATATATATATATATATATATATATATATATATATGTGTGTGTGTGTGTGTGTGTGTGTGTCTGTGTCTGTGTCTGTGTGTGTTTTATTTATTGATGTTACCTTCAGCATCTTGACTCCAGAGTTTCGTAGGCGGACCTGTCCGTACACTCTTCAAGTGGTATCAACAATGTATATATGTATATGATAAACAATATAATTTTAATGCATGCCATATTTATGGGTAAAAGTGCTCAATATCAGTGATAGAGCGTATGTAAATATGAAATATAAAAGTGGACACTGAGGTCAACACCAACTTGCAACAGTCTTAGTTGAACGCAATCCTCAGGCTTGAAAATTAGCTTTAACGAAATTTAGAAAAAATAACATAAGAACCCCACCCCCGACGCAAACAAAAATAAACACGTCATTGACTTATTCTATCTTAACCAGATGTCTCTCTAATTATAAACAGGATGAAAAAGCTTTAAAAATATAATTCACTGATAGATATTAATCAACACTCCCAAGAAATACTTAAGGATTATTATCTACTATAAAAAGTTTAAAACATTCAAATTACTTATTTCCAAAGACACTGGACCTCAGAAATCCCGCTATGTAAAAATGTTTTCTACGTATTAATTCTAATGACTCCTTCTCCGGAGATTGCATCTGCAACACCAATAATAAAAGAAACAGCATTATATACTGTAACATGTGGTTGTGTAACCGATGTAATTATTTATGAGCCCGGTTTCGTTAGGAACGCAGTTCCTTAAGGGGCATTTGAACTCATAGATAATGTTCGTTCTTTGCAATTTTGACTTAGCAGGTGTGTTGTTATTTTTGAGGATGAGGTTAGCTGTCTTAAATTTTTTATAATAGATAATTAATTTGATTTTTTTATTTGGGTCGATTGGGGTGGTGTATTTCTTTATACTATGTCTTAGTGAGGATTCATCTTGTTTGTAATTCTTATGCATTTGGTTTTTGTAATAAATGTGTATGTGATTTTTGACTGTGTGTTCACTTTCATTATTACTTACTTTAGGGAGAAATAGTCTTATTTGTTGGTCTATAAGATGGTTAGGGAAGCCGTTGTTGATTAGGGTTTGTTTTACGTTATTAAGTTCTTTGAGGGAGAGTAGTCTAGAGGATGAATTTTGGTGTGCTCTTTCTAGAAAGCTTTTTATTACAGCTATTTTATACCTAAGTGGACATTAAAGTTTAGGTGACAAGAGTTCTTGCTGGTGTTTTTTTTTTGTATAAAAATATATACAAAATTATAGAAAAACCCACCAGCAAGAACTCATATATATACGAGGCATGATATATTTATGGGTAAAATAAAAATAGACACACCATTAACTTATTCGATCGTAACCAGATGCGCTCTAATTAAAAACAGGATGAAAAAGCAATTCAGTTATAATTCGTCAATACATATCACAATGATTCTAACAAACAAATATGATTTACTATCAACTGCAAAAAGGCATTTAATCTGATCATTAACAACAAGTGGCACTACCACTCTCCATCTGTAAAAAATATTTTTGTTTATGAATTCTCATGGCCTCATGTAGATTGCATCTCCATCATTAATAATCACACGTGTAGGATGACTTGCCACCTATCGAAACACACCGCAGTTCGTACTCATATCTAATAGCATACCACGAACAACCAAAATACAATCATCATCATAAGACAAATATTATTGGACAATAGCAAAATACTCTACATGACTCAATGCAAGGAAAGACTCAAAAGCGTGGAAGCTATTATTATACATAATAAACAACATACATTAAATAAAATATCATTCACCACAGGAGACTGTATATTGAAGTGTATATGATTAATGTGCGCATGTAAAATCGCATTCTTTTGTGCAGCCTCGTTCCCAAGAGCCATTACACATGACATTACGTCAGGCCATTTCAAATTTCGAGTTTCCCAAAGAATACCAGAATGATTTTTGATAATGACTGATCGTCTAAAGTACTGTACAAAATAACAAACTATGAATTTCGGACAGTTTATCGACAACTTCGAACAATGTACTCAACACCTTATTCGAAGTTTGTAAAAATATAATAAAAAATTAAACAAACAGACCTTGTCGTTTTTTTCTAGTCAAACTTGTTTATATATATATTACGTTGGTAAGCAAATAAATAATTATCAAATTTAGGAGGTGTAGACATAATTGTGTTCAATGTGATTAGACTATAAAAAAAATAAACAATAAGCTATATCTCGTGCCCGATGACTTGGGTAAACAGCAAAACTCGAGTCACACATTAAACGTAGGTATATGTGTATTTATCAACACACACACACACACACACACACATATATATATATATATGTATATATATATATATATATGCTACACCATGCTATATATATGTTTTAAACAATAAAAATATTTAAAAAATTAAATTTTTCAGACACACTGGGTTGTATATTAATTTTTTTTTGTTTCATTATTTCAGTTATGTTCCTCAACTAGTTTCAGCCAACATGGCCATCATCAGGAGAAAACTACAGGAGTGAATGGCTGTTTCTTAAGAAAGTGAACTTTATTTGTAGTTTTCATTTGTTTTTTTATCGTTAATTTTGTCAGTCCTTGCGTTGGTCAAACGGTCTCCTTCAAGTTCTTTTTAAGATAGAAGATGGGAGATTCCTAACTTTCAGAATACCCTCCTTGGCCATTTTGACAATTTTATTGGATGCTGGGAATGGGATGTGTGTCTTTGATGTGTGTATGTGTATATATTTGTGTGAGTCTGTGTATAAGTGTGAGATCTCAACAGCTCTGAAAGCATGTCTGTCTTGTGTGGGTGAGAAATGTGGGTAGGCCTTGATTTATAGAGTTATATATAAACTCTATCTATTTTGCTAAATTTGTGGTTAAACCCGACTAGACGAAGTGTTTTGAAGCACAAAAGCCATTTGTCTTCATGTTTCTCTAGTATTTTTCTAAGGTTATCTTTTCTGTCTATTTCTATTTTTTCAATTATAGTGAATTTTGCATGGCTTTAGAAATTCATGTTTTTTTAGGCGGAAAAGTTGTTCTACAAGTAATATTTTGGGAAGAGCCGACTTGATCCGATTCCGATAATTATTAATTCTTTAGTGAAAGTGCCATTGAGATTTTCACACATATTTTTAATGCGCATTCTAAGGGGCAAATTATGTTATGACTTCTACAGTTAGAGTCGTGGTAGGTTTTATAAGTAGATTTAGTGACTGAGCTAGTGAACGAATTGGTATGTCTAATGTGGTTGCAATATAAGCTCGTTTTGTTGTTACATGGTTGGGAAAATCCTGATGTTTTTATTTTTGCTCAATTACGAGTTACCTTATCTTCTAAAATTTGGTTACTACCTATATTTTCCTTAAGGTTCTTAGGTCTACGATATGCTAGAAGGCCGAGTTCCTGAAACAAAGTTTTTAGGTCTGGTTTGAGACGTAGTATTTCCCAGCGACTTTTGATTATCTGAGATAGGTGGAGAAAGAGTGGTGTTGAAAGTGGTTACTAGAGGGATGCGTCCGGATTTATTTTTAGTTTTATATATTAGGGTGTCTTCTCTAGGTGTGGAAATTGCTTTATTTATTTGTTCCCTTATTAGGTGTTGTTTATAGCCTCGTGAATTGATGCACAAGATTTTTAGTGTTTACTTAATTCTTTATTGTTAGAACATATCCTTCCGAGTCTAAGTGCTTGTGAATAGGGAAGGTTCTCCTTGAGGTGTTCTGGGCGTGAAAGACTTAAAGTGCAGATAGTTGTGGGTGTCGGCGATTTTAGTGTGTAGTGTCATTTGTAGTTTTTCTGTTTTTATCGAGGTAGATGCGGGTGTCTAAAAATGTTACCGATCTTGTTGATTTTTAATGATCAAACTTAATGGAGTCGTGTACCGTGTTTAGGGTCATAAGGAATTCGGTGAGTTTCTCTTCACTGCCCGTGAGTAGGAAGGAGATATCATCGATATATTTTTCATAGAATACGCAGTCGTTACCGATTAAAGGATAATATGGGTCTCCTCAAATTTTCCCATGAAGATTGTGGCATATGATGGAGCTGCAATGGTGCCCATGGCACATCCTCTTACTTGTAGATAGTATTTTTCATTGAAATCGGAAGTATTCAATCTAAGAATATGTTCCATAAGTTTTATGATTACTTCTTCGAGCATATAAGGGGTTCTTGTTTCGTTCTTTTAGTAAGTGCTTCTTTAAGGGCGGTTAGAGCTTCGATGTGTTTGATGTTTGAATAAAGTCAGCTTACGTCCATGGTTACTAGAGTAGCATTTTCTGGCACTGTTTGTATATGATTAATTCGGTTTAGTAGGTCTGTTGTGTCTCTGATATATATATATATATATATATATATATATATATATATATATATATATATATATATATATATATATATGTACTGACTGTAAATCTAAGGGTCATGACACATTTACGAAATATAATTCTTCCCTTAGTTTAAATTTAGCGTAAGTCATATTGAATTGGTTGATCTGAGTAAAGCCCATAAACCTTATAACTCCCCTTTTTTCTTTTTTTTTTTTCGCAAAAAGAGGTTGTATTTTACTTTTAAATCTAAATAAATCGTTCACTCGCCAGTAATTTACAATCGCCTGGTGAGATGCATTGATACGCGTTGAAACACCACTGCAATTGTGTAGCTATTGTGTAGCTATTTTGACATGTTTTCGCTGTGATACCCTAAAATAAATAATATTGCACTACTTTGTATTGAGCCATCTTTTAAATAAAACGTAGGAATTGTTCTCATCTTACCTGAATATATATATATGATTTGCATTTAGAACGTTAATTTTAATGAACACACGTATTTGAGTGAACTACACATTTAATCTAAACTGTGATTATTACGCCTGTAGGCTTGCGCAATCGAGAAAACTTCATAAAGAAAAAGGGCCTTTGGATAGGAATCGAACCTACGACCGCTTAACGAGTGAAACCAAAGTCTTACACCAAATGCTTTGACCGCCCGGCTAGGAAGCGTTTGACAATCATGCACGCTTATATTTGTCATGTGAAAACTTGTGACGTCATGCTGACACAACCATCGACGACTTCCGGCCAGTATTCTCTCTCCAGTTTCATTCTTTATGGTAGGATCAACACGTGCTAAAGCTCTGAGAAACTTCCGAACGTTGAATATATATATATATATATATATATATATATATATATATATATATATATATATATATATATATATATATATATATATATATATATATATGAAGAAATATAGTCTTAAAGTGTGGTATATTTATGGGATAAAGTGGTCAATATCAGAGATAGAGCGTCTTTAAATATAAAAGTGAACATAGAAGTCAACACTTAGAGGCGACAGTCTGTTTCATGCTAGTGCCTGACGATTGCACTAGCATGAAACAGACTGTCGCCTCTAAGTGTTGACTTCTATGTTCACTTATATATATAAATATATATAATATATATATATATATATATATATATATATATATATATATATATATATATATATATATATATATATATATACCGGGTGTAACAGCAAAATTGTCCAAAATTGTGCAAATTTTACAAATTTTAGAATAAACTTTGAACCGCTGTATCTTAGAAACGATTAAAGTTATCTTACTGGAATTCTCTGAGGTTTTTATAACACTAGTGGACTCTACTTTTGGCAATAACAATGCATAATTACTCTTCAAGCTTAACAGAAGAATCTTGATGAAATCGATCATAAACGAAAATGATATGTCCATCATTAATTAATCATAGGTAAAGATCGGAAGCTCATGAGGAATTTTTATAAAGTTCAAATATATATATATATATGTATATATATATATATATATATATATATATATATTCCAAACTATTCAAGATTATCTTCGCTCTCTAACCTTATGTCCTGGAGTAACAAGGTTCTTCACTCACAGGTTCATTTTCAAGTCATTTTAACTGCTCTTTGGACTCTTATAGATGAAAATTCCTTTCTCACGTGCCAAACGTCTTATGAATTGAGTTGGATATTTTCTAATTGATCTCTTGATTCTAAGTTTAAATAATGATCCCTCTTTCTTTTTTAACCTCCTGATCGAGTTTTCCTCTCTACGGTTCATTCTTTTTTTAAAACTTATTCAACGTTCTCTTGATGCATCTTGAATGAACTTTGAAGAGGGAAGCCAGAGTATAAAAGCCTGAATGATCTCTTTCCCTCACTATTGCTCAGTTGGGAAGACATAGTGCGGTTGACACACAATGATTTTAACCTGTTCTCTTTCTAGTTGAATAACTCAAAGAGACTTTCAGTGATTCTTACGACAAATGGTGTGAAGATGGCTAGAAGTGTTATCTGAACACCTGAAAAAAAAGAAACTAAATTAGTTCAATGGATTTTTAGACAATTATACTGTTACTCGGATTGGACAATTTTGCTGTTATACCCAGTATATCGTCCGTCTGATGAGATGAATATGCTTATATTCATCGAAATAAATTTATTACTGTTGTAGCATACCTACGGACGATAATGAGTATGTCGCCATTCACATAAATTCAGTAGTAAATACTGTATGTTGGTCTGCAGTTGAAGATACATTGTAGAATTCGCTTGACTCACTTTTAGCAGTTGACTAATTCTACGCGCCGCAAGCGAATCTTATGTGTGTTGTTCTTGTCCTAATTATTATCGTTCATTACCAACCTTCGTTTAATTATTCTATTCAGTAACCTTCCCTAGGTTACAACAATTACTAATATGGATTTTTAAGGTTTTTTCCTAATTATTCTTATAATTTGTTCTGTATCGTACATTGAGCTCTAATATGGACTGCAATCTCATATGGAATAATCACTACAAATTAAATTTTTGTATTATATATATATATGTATATATATATATATATAGGCAATTACACAAAATAGATATTTCATAGAATGACACGCGCATATATGCGTGTATACGTATATGTATGCATGTCTACATATTAGTATATATATGAGTGAATGTTTGTTTAACGTCATAGCAACTCTTTATGGCTTATTTAATGCCGAAATATTATTTTCTTGAGATTATTAGTAATTTCGTTTACAAAATGTATTACTTGTAAATTTTTATTAACTATGAAATGTATAGCTGGTATTTTTAGCATAAAAATGTATTTTTATACTTTCATAGTGTTTTGACACCAGTTTGGGGATCATCTATTTGCCCATAGCTGGGACCCTAACAGGTGCTACCACCCCGTACGCTAGATTTTAGATATTCTGATAACATTTTAAAATTCTTAGAACACTTTGGTACTTCGTCGTACTAGACTGGCGTCCAGATCTCATCAATTTACAGAATACCCGTCTACTAGGATGGCTAGCCAGTCCCTATGGCAGATTCTCGCTCAGGCACATTTGTGTTTGTTCAACACCCACAGAGCCAACCTGTGGTGTATACTACAATTATGCTGAGAAGACATTAGTTACAGTTTCTGGGAGAGAGCGTGTTATCTAGAATGATCAACAATCTGAACAACACCACCACACTCAAACCCTCGGTCACGATGGCTTGAGTCTTCGTGCTAGCACAGCTATCGACTGCCCCAAGTGTCTCGTCTACCCAATTTCATTCACAAGGCCAGAGTCAAACCGTGGTATGGTTTTCAGGCACTTTCAAAAGGTGCCGCACGCTCGGATCGCCCTCCCTCCACACCAATAACATAATGAAATCCCCATCCTGACAAATCGACCAGGGTGAGATTCGAACCTGGGTTTCATGGTCAGAAATCGAATATATATATATATATATATATATATATATATATATATATATATATATATATAGTTGTATATTTAGGCAGCAATCCTTTTTTTATGCAAGTTTCATTCAAAACGACAGACAAGGTACTACGGTTAAGTTTTTTATGTAATTTTTCTTGTGTACGAACAAGAGCTTTCTTTTCTGGACAAAGGGTGTGTAAGAACTGTCCAAATGTTTTATTTTTCCGAGCGCTTTCGGCTATACTTTTAGCCATTATCAAGGATGATTTGATTTTTCAGCTTAATTGAGTGTGTGCATTATGTATATGTCTGGCGTCCAGATCGTCAACTGGCTTGATCTAACCGTAAGTTCTATGCTAACAGTTTCTTTACTCACACTTATCGCTTGTGAAAATCCCATCCGGCTCTATGCTTTCCAGTGAATTTTAATCTGCCAACATTTAAAAATAATGTCATTCGCATATTATTGTCCTCCTGATTAATCTTTTTTCTTCCCGCTGATTTTTAATGCTTCTTTTTTCTCATTCTTCCACGCCCAGTTACCCTTTGTGTCATAGTGGCTTTATTGCTTTGCTTGGGGTGAAATCAATTGAAAACTTGTATTAATAATTCAAAACTTCATTTTCATTTATCTATCTATCTATCTGTTGGTTTTCAAATTCTGTCTGCAAAACGCTTTCCCCTCTCCTTTTATAGACAGAATCACACAAATGCATGCTGAGATTTTTCTAGCCAAGAAAATAGAATGGTCTTCGATTTCATTTGACTTAGTCCCGATCTGCCTTTCCTTGAAGTTAGAATTCTACGTTCACTTGCCCGAACTTGCTTTTGTGTGTCGACGCCATTTTTACTTTGTGAACTTTTTTGCTATATTACTGTTGCTTTGCCTTATTACTGTTGCTTTGCCTTATAACTGTTAATTTGCCTTATTACTCATAATTTGACTTGTATATATTGTTTTCTAGCTTTATATTATTTTTTGTCTTGTTCTTTTTATTGTTATTGCTTATTGCAAACTTTGTTAATTCCGTTTGATGGACAGTTCTGTTATTTATTTTGCATTTGACCATGGCTATCCAATCCACACTATCTATTCCGATAGATATAGATGCAGTTTAAGAAAAGACAAGATGGTGTATGTTTATTCTAGCGTTAGTGTAAGATTTAAATTTAAATTCGATTCCAATTTAACATAACTTTTTCAATGATGAATCTTCTCGAACATAATAATCATTGTAATTTCAAAATTGGATTTTTTGCACAATTTTCATTCACCAAACAGGATCGTGTCCATATTAATTAATGTGTCAAATTTGATCAGCACGTTAGACTGCGTTTTCCTTTGTTCACCAGCAATAAAATTTCTTCACAGAATTGCTCGAAATTCGATAAAATGAATTACCCAAACCATTCGACAATTACTACGAACTGAATAAATCTTATTAAGCTGCAAGGAGTTTTATCTACATTGCTGACATGTATTTACGCCCTCTTTGTCTAATTTGAAGACACGGGTTTTCGGAAGTAACTCTTGCAACTAAAACTTGTATTTCCTTCATAAAATAAATGAAAGATTTCTAATTCCTCACCTAGGTCGTCATCAATAGTGCTTCTCTCCAGCCTATTTCATATTTCTGTCTTAGTTATTAACTTTCCGTGAATTTGAGACCAAACACTTTATTCAGTCCACAGGGGAAGATTATACTCAATAATTCTAGATTATATTTCATATCAGTGAATTCGATCGTGTTACCACTTGTCCCTTCCTCTAAAGCAGAGCATTTTGTACACTACCCGACTTAGGAACAGAACTCACGACTGCCATGTAACTCCGCCGAGTAACAACAGCCGAAAAGCTGAGATAAACTAAAAACCAAGATAAACTAAAAACACTAAATGACCTAAATAGTCAAAGTTTCAATTCAGTTTTAGAACAGAAATAACCAGAAATGAAACAAACTAAATGTTCAGTTGTGACCTCTAAAAATATCTATTTGAGTAGAAGATGAAGACCTGGAAGATACCCAGGAATATATACACACATACTTAGAATAGAGAATAGCATTTATAAAAGGAGCATCAAAAAGAAATAAACCGACGTTTAACTGAGTAGAAAGCATTTAAAAAATAAATATAAAATGAAAAGCACTTTGATAATATTCTAAATTGTAAAGTGTTTACAAATTGCAAAGAGTATAAAAATGTCAAGTGTATAATGACTGTATAATGCTAGCAATTACGGACCAATGCAAAATATAGAAATGAACAAAATTGTTTGGGAACCAATTCAAAAAGCACAATGATTACTGGCAACGTTTACTCAAGGGTAACATCAGGGAACGTACCAAGATAAGAGATAGCATAGATGTGATTTAAAGACCAAACGAGAAAAATAGAGGTGGTCTGAACCCATATCAAGAAGAAAGGATAACAGATTAAGTAAAAGATTGCTTGATTTTTGCCCAATAGTCGTAGAAAAGACCAAACAAAAGATAGAGCTGTGAGAATTTTTGGTAAGATACGGTAGAAAATATCAAAGTCAAAGTTGTCATGGAGGTGTATGTGGGAAGTAGAGGAGAAAAAATTAAGTTTAAAGATCAAATAAAAAAAAACTTGAACGATCTCCTAACGAATAAGAAGTCACACATGTTGTTGAAAATATATCGTATTTCTGAAATACATTATATTTAATGAAGTCAGTTGATAGTCCCAAGTACTGGAGATTGGCAATGACCATTGCAAAAAGGAAAAAAAAGAAGGATATTACGATTTTCTGTACCTTTTCATTCGTCCGCGAATTAACGAATCAACAGTTAGCGAGAAGTCGAGGAGATTTCCTTGTAAAAAAGAATAATTTTTTCCCACTAGAGATTTTCAGTGAGAATGTTTGTCTCTTAGGAAAAACACCCATGGCCCAAGAGAGCTAGACAGTAACGAACACGAGGATTAGAAGTCTCTTTCAATTCCTGATTCTCTCCTTCACTGAAAGCTAGTCGGTAACATTTCCCTAATTGGGGCAATAAATAGAATCACTACAAAACATGCGCGTTGTGCTAGTCAACATTAGGTGAAAAAATAACTTTCTTCAGTTGAAAAGAGGGCTAATTTGTTGTTCAGCAAGAAGCAGAGATAGTTCAACTTTGGTATATAGATTTCAAGAAGGCTATGGAAGTAAACGTTGCAACGAAACCAACTCGTCACACTACGGAAGAACGCCAGCGGTTGGCATACTTTCGAGCCACATACACAACAACATATGATATGCTTTCGGGAAGATATAGAGAAAGATTTAGGAATAGGCTTTTTTTTGTGGCTGCTTCAGCACACACAGACACCCTCCGGCACACAGAGAAACACACACACATAATATATATGAAAGATAAATTTAGTGGGTAAATGAGTTTGAGTAGTCGGTCGTTTTTTCAATTGATATGTTGATATCTAGCGGCCTCTATCTCCTCAGACATGTGTACCAAGTAAAAGTAATATTTATAATCACATGAAACACCTTAATTACAATACATATATATATATATATATATATATATATATATATATATATATATATATATATATATATATATATATATAAATAAGCAAATATGTGGATGTAGATCCGACGGTATGATGAAAATGTGGAAAAGACAAAGCAAAATCCGAATATGTGAGTTTACTGTTTTTTTATTTTATTTTGTTTTGAAGATGTCCTGAAGATGGTCTATTAGACCGAAACGTCTGACGTTGACAGCAAAACAAAAAACAAAATAAAAAACAGTAAACTCACATACTCGGATTTTGCTTTGTCTTTTCCACATTTTCATCATATATATATATATATATATATATATATATATATATATATATATATAATGCTTCCATTATTTTTAACTTTTTTACATGTGGAAGAGGTATTATATTTGCATTATCACCGAGTATGTTGCGGATGGAGTTTGGTAGGTCTCTATGTGTAGTTATAGGAAACCTAATTGAGCTATGGCCAGAGAGATGTAACGTGAGTCTTCTTGTTAGGCATGTTGTAGTATACCAAATATAATTATTTATGAATTTGGATTGATCAGGAACACAGTTTCTTAAGGGACATGGGAATTCGTAAATAGTATTGGTTCCATGTCATTTGGATCTTGCAGGTCAGTTATTATTTTTGCCAATGAGGTTAGCAGTTTTTAATTTTTTTATAGTAGAAAATTAATTTAATTTTCTTGCTTTTAGTTCACTGGAGTTGCATATTTGTTTATAATATTTCTAATATATACATATACGCGCGCACGCGCACACACACACACACACAGACACACACACACACACACACACATATATATATATATATTTATAAAAGTGAACATTGAAGTCAATACTCAGTTCACTTTTATATTTATATACGCTCTATGTCTGATATTGACCACTTTATCCCATAAATACATTAAAACTATATTTCTTTATATATATATATATATATATATATATATATATGTGTGTGTGTGTGTGTGTGTGTGTGTGTGTGTGTGTGTATTGTAATGAAGACATGTGCTAATGCTAGTGTGTTCCTTATATAGAGAAGTAGTAAATTTACGTTTGCTGGAATTCCTTGATGTATTTATTGATTCCAGCATACATAAATTTACTACTTTTCTATATAGGAAACCGACAAGCATTAACTCATGTCTTTTTATTACAATAGTGAATGCCTCCCTAGATATAATTTAGCTGTTATAAATAACTTAATCCAACGCACACAAATGATATATTCTTCCAAAACCATATTCTATAAAGAATTACATAACATCAAGCATTTGTTAATAATGTATTTCCCAATTTCGTCATTGATCAACAAATTAAAATGTATCTCAATAAACTTAATAATACTTGTAACAAAATTGATAACATTAATAATAATAGTGTATGTCAAAATAAACATAACACTTATACTCTTGTAACCAAATGCATAATAAATACAAAACATGATGAAACAGCACGCAAAAACATAATAGTTAGAAATGTTAAACCCGTTAATAATAATCAACAAGTTTATAATTTATTATAATAATTTTAAAACAATTGACCTCATAGTCTCTAATAACCCTACAATCACACAACTAAATCCTCTACAAAAAAATATATAGTGTATCAATGTACATGCCCGTTCAGAGATATATATTGGTTTTACTACAACCACGCTCTCCCGTAGACCTACCTGTCACCTTTCTGATCTTAGTTCTATTAAACAATATTTCTTACAAAAACATAACCATGTACATAATAGTAGACAGATATTAGTTGATAACGTAATAATACTCACACATATACACAGTAAAAAGAACTTTAAGATATTGGAGGCCATCTACATTAAAACGAAGCAACCCACACTCAACAAAATTAGATTTTAAACTAGTCACAACACATCACATTGCCTTTAGGCATTGGTTCTGTTGTAATACTTCGGTCTATCGCGCGGTATGACGTCATAGAACCACATCTTGAACTTACGATCTACGTCTGCTATTCCGCGACTGTTATTGTTTCATAGCAATTTTCTATGTCGAAATAACAAAATATCATCTTTGATGGTGGATATCTTTGTTTCATGTCTGTATCACCACTCTGAGAATGGCTCATGTGGGCCGAAAGCTTAGGGCCAACTTAATAAAAAGATATCCAAATGTTGGACAATTTTTGTCTTAATTAAAGCAAACATTCGATCATTAGAACGGCTCATGATCAGACATAATAGGCAGTTATTGTTTGTTATATTTAATAATATATATATATATATATATATATATATATATATATATATATATATATATATATATATATATATAATGGATGTTAGTAAGCAGCCGGAAATTAAAATCAGTCTAAAGTACTTGTAATATTAATTAAATAATTCATGATAATATTATTAATAATGTTTTTTTAGCATCATGTCCCTTCATGACGTGGACGATCATGGCTCTCCACAGCTTTCTTCTTTAAATGTAATCTCTCTTCTGCACGTAGCCAATCATGACTCCACAGATTCCTTTTCTTTATTATCTGCAAATTGTCATGACTTCTGGGCAATATAGTGGAGTAGTCATTCTACTAAACTAAAGAACCCAATCTACCCTGCCATTTAACCCAAAATTGGCGTGAGGGGCGCTAAGGCGAATATAATGGCAGCAGACTAGACCAGAATTTAATCTCTGGTAGCTGATTCCATTTACCAGTGTACCGATAACCGTTATCCAACAAACAGGTTTGAATTTTAAAAAAAAGCGCAGTGTACGTGTGTCCGTCCGTTTTTCGATCTTGCCGAATCATAAACATGAAGTAACTGGTAGTAACTATTATTTCGGATTCACAGTCGAAGACGCGATTAAAGAACAACTTACATTAAAATGAGGGAAATGAAAGCAATAAAAAATAAATAAGAGTTGACAATAGTTCTTCTAATAAAAATAAATCAATTAAAGTGCTATATTTTGCTTAATCTGTGGGAACTCTCTGTAAGTCTGACATATTATAACGCCAGACAGGCTATATAAATATTTGCAAGTGGAGAATTTAGTGAGCATGTGGAGATCGAGTAGCATTTGTTCTCTGAATAGGGTTGGATTGACTTGTCGTTTCTACCTTGAAAATCAGCATCCTGTTTTATGCAAACCTCTGGTTCCAGTTGGAATTACGTAAATATAGGGTAAATATGGGTAAACATGAGTAAATAACAGCACAGATTGAGCCCTACAGCCTTGATTAGCAACCAGTCTAGGAGAAGGAAGACTCTGAATTCAAACCACATGCTGCCTTGTAGGTGTTGCCTGTTTAACTTCTGAGAGGAGGCATGGGGTTGACCTCGACATCCCCAGTGCAAAAGGAACTGGCAAGCCATTGCACTATTCTGCCTTGAATGTCACCAAGAACCGCGATTGTGAAATGCATGTGAAATGCACAAAATGCACTAACTGAATAAATCGTGATATTGATTTACTAAGCATAGCTTAGTTGTGGTACAAGGCCGAGATTAAAGAGCGCCCAGCGAGGCTCGAACTCACTAATCAGTTGTAACTGCAATTACGCATCTATCGTATATACTCACATATCATGCGACTTTTGAACACTTCATTTTTAAGTTAATTTTGAGGGGGTCGCATCATACATGAGATTTAAAATTAGCATATGTATTGCTATCTTTGGCTACGACGTTGACCAAACTATATATATATCCATTTACTATTGTCAAAAAGTACAGTTGTGTGTAAAATAAACATGATTTACATCCAATAATAATGTATGTAATATTCACATATTAGTATCATATAAAATACAATCATAGCGAATATGCACCTTTTCTATTGTTTACGTTTATAAGATGTTTAGCTGTTTCTCGTTCGGTTGTTTATGGCTTTACGCGTTTACGCAAGGAGTATAGAGTTACTAACGATACTTTTATCATTCTCTTTTACTTTTTTGACTTATTTAACTAGAAGATGTGATAGAGAGATAGAGGTTAGTATATTGTAATTTGCTCTCTCAAAAATGGAAATAGCATAATACACGAGATACATGATAAAATCATTTTTTATAAGTGAACATTTGGGGGACCGCAGGACACGCGCCTTAGCGCGTCACACGAGTATACACGGCAAATGCGGCCAACAGGCAAGTTAAAGCACATTTACAAGTTTTAAATATTTGATAAACGAATGTCTAATGTTTGCTTGTGTTTAATGCTTAAAATTTTCATTATTCAATTTTCGGGATTTTTTTTCTGCTGATTTCTTTTGAAATAAATTAACCGAATTTTTTAAACGAAGTATTCTTATTTTTCCCACATTCTTTCTTTCTTTATTTATTTGACTGATCTTTCTTTTATCTGGTGGGTGCGAGTAGATTCGGGGAAGAAGTTCGTGCGAAAGTGAATTGGATATTTAAATTAAACGCGTTAACTGTACAAAATTCGACATGCGATTAACATGACTGTCATAGGCGCAGAAAGGGTAAGTGAAAAACAGAGTTCAAATTTCAGCCTAGTTTGTTGCGTTCATTTTCGCACTAATGCTCTTGAAAAAGGCATGAATCCATCTTTTTTTTTCTTTCCTTTTTGTTACGGCACTCAGATCGCTTTTCGGATGACATTTTGAAAATGAAAATTTGTAAAGCGCTGAGAAAGAACTCCGCTTCTGAAGATAAAATTCTCTTCTTACTCAATCATGAAAATAAGAAATCAATTTCGGCAGCCCACATCTGCGGAGGTAGATATCTACTTTTGTTTTTATATTAGACAGAACATTTCAGATTCCTTTATTTGTAATTGGTAAATTGCTATATTTTCTTTGCGAAGATAGTAAAGTGATTTCCCGTCGCTTTCTCCGCGGTTTGGAATTCAGATTTTACCTTCTCTTACACTAGTTGCCACCGAAGGCAAGAGAGCAATGTCTGCCTTGTTATTTAAAATGTGACAGGGAGAAAGAGTCTGGGAAACACACACACACACGTATATTTTTTTTTTTATTGAAATTGGAGTAGATCTGAGTAGCCAAATTAGATCAGAGCATTTTGTTTACTGATGAGGAAATCTGATCTAGGGCAGGAGTTGTACCCATTGGATCTGGGTCATTAGAAAACAATGGAAATGGTCGAAATAATTTTTATCGGTTAAAAATTGAAATAGAGCTTAGTAAGCTATAAGGAACTTTGGAATTCACATGATTTTGGTTGAAGCAGCAAGAACCCCGTGATAATTGCGTGCAAAGTAGTAGTTTATGACTAGCCGGGTTTTTCTATATAAACGCGTAGTTATGCTGAGAAAGTGAGAGACGGGAGAAAATTCTTGGCGAGACTGGAGATGAGAATTAGCCCGGACAAAAGTTGGGCTAGAGACAGTGGAGAGTCGAATTGGAGACTTGAGGAGCAGAGGAAGTGACGTCAGAGATTGGAACGAAGCGTCCGCTAACATATACTGTTGATATAAGTATAGCTGCTTCTGCTACCACGAATATTACTACTACTGTTACTACTGCTGAGGAGGAACGCCACTATAAACTTTAAGCCCCGCACAGAAATCTTATCCCTCTATCGCAAGAGTCGTATATCGTTCTGAGACGATTTAACAAGTTAATCACAATACACACTCTCTCTCTCTGTCTAGAATCCAGTGTATGAGTTTTTACGTCAAATACTTTACTTTCTGTAACCCGTTTCTTTTCTATACTTTTCTTTTCTGCTATATAAAAGACATTAATAATTCAACACATTGAATAGTTGTCTGGCTTTCTGCAGATATTAATTTTCTTTTTACTGCATTCTAAATTTCTTAGCGTAGTCTCACCAACCGTGTCTACATCTTCAGTCGACCGTGAACGGATGAACATCACTTTTGCTTTCTGGATCAAACAAATCACAACGTGGACAGGAAGCAGGATCAAACCAGTGGACCGGTCGAATGAGCATTGAGTGAGTGAAGTGAGCACTGAATTAGTGCTGAATGGGAGTGCCGTTTTCACGTGTTAGGTAACTATCAAACGATCTTTTGATCGCATAAGATTTTATCTCTCTCCTCCCTCTGTCTGTCTGTCTGTCTCTGTCTCTCTCTCTGTATATATATATATATATATATATATATATATATATATATATATATATATATATATATATATATATATACAGAGTTATTAAAAAAGAATGAACCATTTTCAGTGACCATTTGAAAGAGGAGTTTTCTAAGTTTTGAATGGCTGCCACAGGGGAGCTGTTGTTGCGTCGTATCTCCGGTAACGTTCAGTTGTTTACCCCTAGAATGGCGATTCCTCAGTAAAAGACTTTCCGCATTCTCGAGTTCGCGAAAAAAATTCGGTTATCACAGTGCAGGGTGTTTTCGGGGATATTTTAGCATTAATCCGCCGTCTCCTAAAAACATTCGATGGTGGTTTAAACAGTTTCAAGTGAATGGGTGTCTGTGTAAACGACGACCACGGGTTTCGGAAGAACAAGTAACGAAAATCTGTGTTGCGTTTGTAACGGTCAACATTTGAAACTTCACAGACTACTCTTTGTTCAGTCACTCACCAAGACCTTGTTCTTTGTGCTTGGCCTGCAAGACCCCAGACATCACTGTGTACGATTTTTTCTTGTGGGGATACGGAAAAGCTCGCGTTTATGTTCCACCGCAACCCACTAGCCATCGAATGACAACAGAAATCAACTCAATGGATCGTGATATTCTGATACGCGTCTGGGAGGAATTCTTTTATCACATTGATGTTGCCTGTGCTGCAGGTGGTGGCCATATTGGACACTTGTAAGACAGGAAATAAAAATTGATTGTGAGTAGAATACTTGTGACGACTGGAGTTTTCTCTTGCTTTTCCTTATTAAATAGGGTCATTGAATACACACAAACACACACACATATTCAATGAACCGATTTTATATATATATATATATATATATATATATATATATATATATATATATATATATATATATAATGCAATTATAAAATTTGTCACTTAGCTTATTGATGTTATATTCAACGTTTCCACTCCAGAGATTCGTAGACGAAAATCTTGTAATTGTTCGGTCCAACTCGTGTGCTAGTTATTTCCGCAAAAAAATAAAATGGTTAACTATTAAAAATAGTTTTGATTTTAATGCGAAAACCCTAAGTCATTTATGTGTCTTATGCTTTCAGGATTTGGCGATATGGTTCTCCACAGCTTCCTGCGTCTTTTCAGCCTTAAGCAATGATTGTCCCCTTACCATTTCCCCTCCTTCTCGGCCAGTTCGTTCGAATGTCCAATTTCCACGGCTGATCGATGAGTTGATCGCTTCGATACAAACCTTGCCTTATACCACGTTGTGTTTAGTTTTGACCATAAGGCTGGCAATGATTGAATCGTCGTCGGGAATCGTCGTATTGGTTTGGTCCAGGCAGAGTGAAGTCGCAAGTGAGAGAAAATAATTTGAATAAAAATAAATGCTTTTATATACGTTCTTTTGTACAGTGCCTGGTTAGTCTGGACGTTAGAATTTATCAATTCCTCATGCAGAAAATTATCAACCCCTAACTGATTCGTAAGTTGAACGTGATACTTTGGGTGGGTTGTTTTAGTCTGTCACAAGTCTTATGTCGAAGGTTTTCTTCAGGCAGACAGTCAAGGGATATCAGGCAACGCGTTCGTCTCTCGTCTCGACCGCTTCGATAACTTGCATTTATTGACATTGATCTAAAACCGGTGTAGGGCATGAAACGGTTATGGTTCGGTGTTTTCTCTATCTTCCAAAAAGAGCCCTTTTGCTGTCTGGTTATGGAAAATTAATTACATCTCCAAAAATTGGGGAGAACCCCTTTTCGTATGGTTAGCGGTCACAGTAACTTCCTCCTTCTCTTATGGGAATCTCACACGAAGACTTCCAAATGGGCGTGGGTAATTCCTCCACCTTCCTCGGTATTTTACATGCACCTGTCACCTTGGTTACTCCTTGGACAATCTAGATCCCGACCGTTTGTCCTGTTTTAACTTATGGTCATTAATTAAGAATTATCATTTCAAATTTTGTTTGCGAAAAATTTTCTCATTCTGGTCTTGCCCCAAATCAGATATTTACCAGATGTTTCTGTCTCAGGTAGATATCTTCCCAAGCCCCGCCAAGGTCGCTGTACTCCGAATACCCTAGATTACCCAAAGAGACCTTATTTTGTGTTTTCTCAACCTGGCCCTGCTAACAGCCTCATTAATCAATTGTCAACCTTAATGATAACCACATGGCTTTTTGTGACAATATGGCTTTTCTTTAGTAATCCTATGGTTTCAGAAAATTAGCTTTGCTTTTGAAAGGAAAGAGAAATCTTCACTCTTTCACTCGGTCTGTCCATCGTTCTATTCATTAACCCTTTTTGTCGCGTCTCGGGCTATGTTTTTCGGATTTAACCCCTTTCTTTCCATTTGCTAGTGCCAAATAGTGTCATACCATGATCTCCACAACCTTGCTCTGCTTTCCATTTAAATAAACTCGTTAAGTAGGTTATTCGCCGTTTCCTTCTTGCCTTCACGTTGTCCCGTGAGTGTTAAATTCTACAAGATCACTTTCCTAATTATGCGTTCCAGAAATTTCAACGATCTCGTTCTGATTTTAAATACAAATGACGTTTTAGTTCTCATTTTTCTCCTTTCTTAGATACTCCGTCCATGGTGTTCTCAGTTTCCTACAGTAGAGCTACATCCATGTTGCCTCAAGTCTCCTATTTATCTATGAGGAAAGTTGTCAAGCATTCACTGCGATATAATAGGAGTGATATTACGTGTAAAGTTTAACATTCTTTTCTTTGTTTCTAACGAAAGTTTCCTGTTTATTAATAAACTGCTTGATTTTTGGAATAGTTGTTGTCTTATCGATAGTTTTTGTGGAGGTGGTTTTATGCATTTACCAAATGATTTCACATCATCAAATATATATATATAAATCAATACAATATATATATATATATATATATATATATATATATATATATATATATATATTGTATTGTATTGATTTATTCGGAATAAATTCAAATAATCAAAAATATTATTCTTGAATGTGTGCTCAATACAGAGTAGAGCAAATATAATTTATTCGAAAATTATAACATAAACATGTTCAACACCATCACTTGATAAGACACTTGAACTGTTGAAACCAAATGGCGACTTTTGTAGTGATTTTATAACATGTTTATGCTATAATTTTCGAATAAATTATATATATATATATTTAAAGACATTTATAATATGTTTAACGTTCTTTTTATAGATACAAGTATTTAAGCAAATGCTCTGTTTTATAATAAACAGTATTAAATAACATTTACCGGCCTGAATGTCCGAGAAATTTTCATAGAAAATTTTCGTTCTCCGACAGGAATTTGCTTAAATACTTATATCTATAAAAAGAACGTTAAACATATTATAAATGTCTTTAAATAAATTGTCGGACTATGTCCAATTCAAAAATATATGACGTCATTTGTTTACATTTGATACGCTAGAGCAGATATGAATAGAAGAGATTCATGGAAGATTTAAGTTTAAACATAGTAAAATCGGCCTTCTCTGTGGCCGAACGGTTAAGGCACATCACGCGAAATGATGGTTCCGTACAGGATACAGGTTCGATTCCTGTCGGAGAACGAAAATTTTCTATGAAAATTTCTCGGACATTCAGGCCGGTAAATGTTATTTAATACTGTTTATTATAAAAACAGAGCATTTGCTTAAATACTTGTATCTATAAAAAGAACGTTAAACATATAAATGTCTTTAAATAAATTGTCGGACTATGTCCAATTCAAATATATATATATATATAGAGAGAGATAGAGAGAGGGTGACAGACAGATTTGTAGATATATACATGAATTGGTTAACTATATATATATATATATTTTGAACGATAAAAATTATTAGAAAAATCAATTAAAATCTTCAGACATACTGGGTTGTAGATTAATATTCTTATGCTTTTATTATTATTATTTCATTTATATTGCTCGACTAGTTTCGACCAACATGGCCATCATCGGGTGAGAAAAAATGTCTCTGCTTGCTATAGCAGTAAACTACAGAAAAATCTATATATATATATGTATATTTCTGCTTATACGTTATTTTTGTAGATAGAATTTACTTAAGTAAATGCTCTGTTTTCAATTGAACAATATTACATTTACTGGCGTGAATGTTCGAGAAGTTTCATAGGAAATATGCGTTTTCCCACAGAAACCGCCATTTGATCTGCCGTGCTATACCATTCAGCTACAAAGAAGCGTCTGGTTAGCAAAGTCAGAATTACTATTTATTAACACACAATCTGCTACGATTTTTCTCGATTGATCATTTCTGCTCATGAGACGTATCTTAACATAAACAATGACAACATATAATGATATTGGATCAAGTCCAACAATCATTTTAATATATTTTTCTTTTTACACGTTATTTTTATAGATATAATTTATTTAGGTAAATGATCGATCGAGAAAAATCATCGGAGTTTGTGTGTTTATAAAGCGTAGTTTGGACTTTGCGAAAATATATTCAATAATTGTCGTACTTAAGCCATTTCATTATATATAAGATGTTAAGATATCAATAGAGGATTTTGAAAATAAGATAGATAGATAGATAGATAGATAGATAGATAGATAGATAGATTGGAATCTGTTTGATGATACCACTGTCGGCGCCGATAACAAAATATCTCATGCACAAAACTTAAATAAGTTTTAAATATTTTAAATATTATATTATTGTTGAGTCTTGACTCATTGTTGAATCTTGACTAATGCATGGAATAATAATGCAACACAAAATGTACTTAGAACAAGAATGTATTATAACAAGAAAATGTACACAATATTTACATATAGTATTTCTGTATATTTCTGGGAAGACGTTCCTGGAGAATGTGTTGACTAAGTCGCAGTCGGGCAGAGTCTCTAGCTGGATCTCTGTATTCGCTCCCTTGTCTTCCGGTACCAACCTTTATTTATATAGTCGGTAGTCACCTATGCAGATTAGGTGGATCCTACCACAACAATTATCATCATATAAACTTTTCTTTTCAACGTTGCAGACAGAAAATATTGACCGATTTGTGTTTAGTTTTTATTTTTCATTTTTATTTTCAAAATTGAAGAGCCAAACGTGAAAATTCTATTCATATTTTCTAAGATTGAGATAAAACTTTAAGCAGTCTTTTGTTTGAGAATTGGAAAAAAATCCAGTGTTTTCAGGTAACAAATATTCCTTGCGAAAAAAAAAATTTATTGCTTCTCTGATATTGAACACGCTTGGCTTAGTATGGAACAAGGCTAAATGGTGCACACGGGTACAGAAAGATCGGACTGCAGTAATTTTCAGAATAGAAAATACGTAACTCCCTGAGTCACGAACAAAATTGACAAGAAATAACGAAACAGAAAGAGGATGACATGCCTGAAGAAATGAGAAAACTATCTATCTATCTATATGAGTCTGTTCATATTTATATATCTATCTATCTAGCTAGCTGATTTTGAAAATTTTCTATTGATATTTGTTAATCTCAACATCTTCCGGCGTCTTGTCTACGATATAAAGAATTTAAATACTCTCTCTCTCTCTCTCTATATATATATATATATATATGGGTGACCCCAAAATAACGGGAATTTTTGAAGTGCGTATTGCCAGACATGAGCAAGTGGCAACACTGCGAGACAGTGACCTTGAGCAAGTAAACATTTCGCCATTTTAGTAACAAGAATGAAATTCACAATATCCCAGCTGAGATGTTGCATCAGTAAATAGGGGTCTCAACAGCAGATTTCAAGAATGCATTCGTACAGGAGGACGCCATCTACAGGACATAATTTAAAAAAATGAATATTCCATCATTGTTTCTTAAATGGCATGTTTTAAGGTTTCAATTACTATGAATTAAATATTTTTCTTCCATCACTCTTGGTTTTATTGGATTGTTAAAAAGTTCCCGTTTTTTGGGGGTCACCCTATATATATATATATATATATATATATATATATATATATATGTTGAGTCTTGACTCATTGTTGAATCTCGACTAATGCATGGAATAATAATGCAACACAAAATGTACTTAGAACAAGAATGTATTATAACAAGAAAGTGTACACAATATTTACATCTAGTAATTCTGTATATTTCTGGGAAGACGTTCCTGGAGAATGTGTTGACTAAGTCGCAGTCGGGCAGAGTCTCTAGCTGGATCTCTGTATTCGCTCCCTTGTCTTCCGGTACCAACCATTATTTATATAGTCGGTAGTCACCTATGCAGATTAGGTGGATCCTACCACAACAATATATATATATATATATCAACATCAGCAACAATAATTGTAATAATAATAATAACATTTTCTCTTATGCTTTATTATAATTTATACTTTGTAGCAACATATTGCACATTGATGACCAACTGTTTACTTCGGCATCCAGCTCTATGCTTGTAGGTAGCTGTGGGTAGAAGTAGTATCTTTGTTACTCTGCTGCTGTACTTATTATTAAGATGGACGGGCAACAGTGGTTTTGTATCCCCTAAATCTCCACGCGCCAAACCCTGTAAACCACTTCAGCAGGCGGGCTAAATCAAGTGAAATTACTATCTTCTGTGCACTGGTGGTACCGAAGAGGTATAACTTCATGATAATAAAACCTGAGGGGTGTTGTTCATTGTGTTCGTGGCAATTATTTACACCAACTCCCTGCTATCAACAGTTCCAATAAGTGTGGCTGGTTTTACACAAGCCTTCACCACTCTAAACAAATCTTTTGTGTGGATAGTCTGTGTGCTTTCTTTAGTAATCCACCTTAGGAACAAGTCTACTGGCGAAAGAGTTAAGGCGACAGAGACCGGTACATGATTAAAAACTGAACTGAAAGACACTCATACGTCGAAAACGTCGGGAGAGTTCATTATATATATATATATATATATATATATATATATATATAAAAGAGGGCATGGAAGTCAGCACTTAGAGGCGACAGTCTGTTTCATGCTAGTGCAATCGTCAGGCTAGTCGCCTGACGATTGTACTAGCATGAAACAGACTGTCGCCTCTAAGTGCTGATTTCCATGGCCACTTTTATATTTACACACGCTCTATCTATGATATTGAGCACTTTATCCCATAAATATAGCACACTTTAAGACTATATTTCTTCATATATATATATATATATATATATATATATATATATATATATATATGAATTGGTTATATATATATGAATTTGGTTATATATATATATATATATATATATATATAACTAATTCATATATATATATACATATATTATTTTCATTATTATAAAAATTATAATAAAACTATTATAAAATTATTTCATCCATAACAAAGAACAGTAGATTAAGAGCAATTCCGTTGACCAATTTGATATTTCCTTGGAATCGTTAGACTCTGCTGAGTCTCCCGTCCTTTTGCTTATTTATCTTATATAATCTAAGTGCCCAACAAGATATCAACATTGATAATATAGGATTATATAGAGATGATGGCCTTCTGCTGGTGAAAGATTCCACAAAAATTAAAGCTGACAAAATCAGGAAATTAATACTTAGAGAATTTAAAAGTCTCAACCCTAAAATCAAGATCAACACTAATTTAAAAAAGTAGATTGATGTTACATTAGACCTACTTAATAATGTATTCAACCCTACATGGAAACAAGCCCCAATCCAATATATATCCACCCAAATTCTAATCATCCTTCATCCGATTAACCAGCACATACCCTCCTCCTCCATGGAATAGAGGATTAACAATAACTTTTCAGTGAAGATGTCTTTTACAAGCATAGTAAATTTTATAACACTGCCTTAAAAATAGTGGCTATAAGGGCAATGACATCAAATATATAAAACATATCATACGCTCACATAGTATTGTAAAAATTGCTGCTAGTACTTTTTTAAAATCCATAACGTCTCGTTATGGCATAGTAATGACTTGCGACAATTTATAATGACTTCAATTTTATCTTCAGGTATAGATTTATATTCTTTAACCAAATCCAATGCTTCCTTAACTGTTTTTTCAGTGATTGATGGGTAGAACTTTATTTATATCGTATTTTATAAATGGGCATTTGTTATTTTTGTTGTAATTATTGAACCAATTTAATGCAGTCATGCGATTGGTTAATATTTAATGCCTTATAATGGGGCTGAATTGTGCGAATTGGTAGGTTGTTTATTATTGAATAATCTAAATGAGTTTATTGACCCCAGTAACCATGGCCTATATAGGGATGACGGTTTAATTATCGTCGATAGCTGTAATCCCATAAAAGGAGATATCATCCGTATGAAGTTACACTGGATGTTTAATAAATTTGGATTAAAACTGGATATACAAATCAACTTAAAAATCACGGATTACCTGGATGTTACACTTGACTATAATAATAAAAAAATAACCAACAGACCTGCTATATTGATGTAGGTTCCAACCACCCAAAACACGTCTTTAAACAAATTCTCAACGGAATCACTTTTAGGTTATCCACAAATTCATCCAACGCTAGTCTCTTCAAGCAAAATAAACAAGATTATGAGTTGGCATTGGAAAAAGCCAGATACAAAACCAAACTAATATATATGAACACTAATAATTCTCCCAATATGTACACTAGGAGGCAAAATAGGGTTAGGAAAATGCCCCACCATACAATTTAGCCGTAACC
Organism: Acanthosepion esculentum; assembly: GCA_964036315.1. NCBI lineage: Eukaryota > Metazoa > Mollusca > Cephalopoda > Sepiida > Sepiidae > Acanthosepion > Acanthosepion esculentum. Next base: position 35,739,122 of record OZ038501.1, read on the forward strand.
ACCAAAATAGGAAAGGAATTTTTTAAACTATTAAAAAAAGAATTTCCCCCATCCAACGATTTACACAAAATGTTTAATAGGAATTCAGTCAAATTAAACTACAGTTATATGCTCAATATAGCTAATTTGATTAACAAATATAATATTAAAAAACTAAAAATAAACAAAATTCCAATTCCTCTAATGTAACTGCAGAAATAAGGCATCCTGCCAACTTGTCAGCAAGAATGCGTAGTTTACAAAGTGGAAGTATACAGAAATAAACCTATCATTGGTAGTAAGAACAAAAAGGTTATATTTGGTCTACACAAGGTATTTAAAAAAAAAAGATTCTATAATCACATAAGCAGTTTCAAACACGAAAGTTATAGACATAGAACTAGCCTATGTAACCACATATGGAATATAAAACAACAAGAAGGAATAGGCCCGATTTTAAAATGGGAAATAATTAAAAAAATGTTATAGATATAAAGCCGGCAATAGGTATTGCCTACTATGCATGGAGGAGAAACTAGCCATAGCTACATTTAGTAAATCTGATATCTAACTTAACCAAAGATCCGAAATCCTTAACGGGTGTAAACATAAGAAAGAATAGTCACTGGAAAAAAGAATAATTATTTTTTAATATTTTCTTTTTTTTAATGTAATATGGTTTTATTCCAATTTTAGTGTTTGTTTTTACCAACAAATATGTTCCTTTGTCATATCCTCTTCAGCCAGCTTATCCTGAAGATCTATTTAGGTGAAACCTAGGTAGGTAGTCTTTGGCTCATTCAGATTTGTAATGCTTTGCTCTACTTAGTGTCCCAAACGACACTCCGCAGGTTTGACATTGTGGAGGCACGGTGGAGTAATGGACAGCAGCTCGGATTGAGGAATCGAGTTTGAATTTCAGTCAAACCCATTACGTTCCTTTTCTCCTTCCAGCTATGAGTAAATAGCAGGGCAGACTGGGTTCTATAGCTTTGGATGGCAACTGGTCTAGGAGAAGGACAACTCTGAATTCACACACACACACACACACACACACACACACACACACACACACACACACACACACACATATATATATATATATATATATATATATATAT
>OZ038501.1:35745221-35817721 GCA_964036315.1 Acanthosepion esculentum
TCTATATAAACTACCTCTTAACGTAAACCCCTATCTCGAGTAGCCCCTGGGCCTTGTATAGAGTGAACCTTACTGTAAAAAGATAATAATAATACTATACTAATATACGTCTATATAAGTTATAAACGGATCACGTTGAGACAAAACAACTACTCAATGTTTACATCGAGAAAGCTGTGCAGATTGAATAAATATAATCTCGAAAACTTGTAGGTTGTAATCTGTTTGGGAACGGAAATAATATTCTTACGGAAGTCCGAAGCTCATTACCGATTATTTATCAGGTGCACTGCCGATCCTGACATGTTTGTTCATTTATGCATATTTTGAAGCTGAAAGCGCTTGGTTATATAGAACAGGCGTTCAGTTTTTACACATTTTGTGTCCCAAAAAGAAACCACTTACACGATGACAAGAAAAACTTAATAAATATTTTAATCGCAATACCTTGTCAGTCGTCTTTCATAAAACTTGTATAAAAGTGGGATGGCTAACCAAATACAATTTAATACGTTTAAGTATACTAAAATGTCTTTACGTATCAACCAGTGGCGAAATACAGCCGAAGCCATTGAAACTTTCCGTAATATAAGAAGGAAGAATGCACATTTTTATAGTTCGATATCTGCGACTTCTACCCATTCATCACGGCAGACATATTGATGGCCGCTGTTAAGTTAGCAAAGAACTACTGCCATATCTCTGTCCAAGAAGTCAATATCATAAGAAAGTCACAGAAACCGATTTTTTACGACGACGGAACTCTGTGGACTCAGAAAGATAATCAAAACTTTTGCGTTTTGCACCTGACTCTACAGTAGCATGTGAACTTGTTGGGATACTGTTACTATGGATTTATCTCTGATATAAAAAAAAACAAAAAACGTCGGTATATACAGAGACGATGGTATAATCCTCCTTTATAAACTGAGTCCAAGACAAGCAGACCGGGTGAGAAATGACTTAGCCAAATTCTTTCAGGACCGTAAACTAAACATTACCATCAATACCAACGGTAAAATGATCAATTTCCTAGACGTTACATTTGACATGAGTAAGGGCATATACAAACCAAACATTAAGGATTTATACAACTGTAGGTACGTCGACAGAAGATCCTACCACCATAAAAGGATAGTTGATAATTTACACAAATTGGCACAATATAGATTATCGACCAACTCCAGTAAGAAAGAAATATTCGACAATAATAAAGCTTGAACGCAGCAACCATAATGTGAATTTCGAGTATGTAGTAAGAAATAACAAGAAAGATAAAAATAAACTAAAACAACGCAAACGTAACATAATATAGTTCAACCCGCCATACCACAGAAATTTCAAATCCAATGCAGGTAGAATATTCCTGAATTTAATTCACAAACACTTTGGTTATTCTCCAACACTAAAAAAGATTTTCAACAAAAATAACATTAATGTAAGCTATAACTTTACAAAAACATAGATTACATATCCCAACATAACAATAATGTACTAAGCATGCCTCCAAACAAAACACTAAAAAAATAATCCTATTAAAAGTCAATGTAACTGCCGTAAAAGCGTAACCTTTCCATTAAACAGTCAGTGCATGACTGAAGGCATTATATACAGAGCTAGCATAAACTCAGACGATGATGTTAAATATTACATTGGATCCACCGAGGACAGCAGGAAATCGCGTTTTTACCACCACAAATTGACACTGAACAATATCAAATACAAAAGCTGAACAACGCTTTCTATATATGTTTGGTGATTAAAAAACAACCATAAGCGTCCAACCATTAGCTGGGAGATAATGACGAAAGCTAAGGCATACAAGGGTAAGGGAGATAAATGTACATTGTGTCCGTTGCAGAAGCTTAATCATATTAAAACACTTAAATAACCCTAACTTGCTGAGCGCGAGGATCGAATTAATGCTTACATGTATCCATAAATTCAAGCACCTGCTCAAACACACTGACCCAGATTAAAATAGATTGCAAAATAGATTTTATGAATATTAATATAATACGCAACAACTTTTAATGTTCTTAGAACCCATCATTAATAACATTTCTTATATACCTATACACACATACAATCCAATATTATTGTACACGATTAATTTATAACGTGTTTGTATATATAATTTCACCCTTATAAGTACATTAAATATGTAATCTCGGCCTATTATTTTTATAAATTTTATATTATCACCTTTATATTATATTTATAACCTGTTTCTAGTTTAAGCTCATCGGTATAATTAGGATTAGGGTTAGGGTTAGGGTTTAAAAAACGAGAGTTACTTGATATATTGTTTAATTTTGAACCCAAATTTAAATTTAAATGATTTAAAATTAAAAAAAAAGTTTTAGCTCTTAGCCTTTCGAACGTATAAATTTGAATTATATAAATTATTAATAGTTAATTCTAATATTTTATACAACAATAATTAAATAAACAAGTTTTAACACGCAATTTTGAAACATCACGAGAACGCGAAGTAATTAACGGTCAAAATATCCCCGCACCTGAATATTGCATAAACTGCATGAAACTCTAAATCGTGATATCGACGTTGGTTATTATGTATATTCACTAATATATATATATATATATATATATGTATATATATATATATATATATATATATATATATATATATATATATATATATATATATCAAATTTGTGGTGCAGTTCAATTTATATCACAATGAATCATTCATACAAAAAGTAGATTAGTAAAGTTAATGATATAAAATGGCGAAAACTCTTCGCAAACAAAATTTTAAAGTTGCATTAATCTACGAACAAATCGATGAATGTTATGATCCTTGTTTTAGTAACTACAAGTTGTATAAAAATTTTTAATCTGTTAGTACTTTCAACTGTACATACAGTCATCCTCATTCATGGAAATTATTTTGTTTTTAGTAGCATTGGAGACGAAAGATTAAATGCGAATCGAAATATGTTTTTTTTAGAAATGTGTTATTGTTAACGGATAAAACATATTTTCTAAAAAAACATTTCGATTCGCATTTAATAATATATAAAAAATAAAAATAAAATATATAATTAAAAAATCACCAATGTAGTCGGTTATCTGCGACACACTACTTACTTTAGGATTTGTTAATGAGGCAGCCATGAAAGTAAATGCATAAGTCGAGAAAATACTGCAATAAACAGTGTTATGGAAATTTGATAAAACTTCGAAGAGCAAGTTTTTCCCCTCTTGAATTGTGTATACATTTTTTGTAGACCTTGCATATATATATATATATATATATATATATATATATATATATATATATATATAATGGATAACGATATATAAATTTTTATATAAAATTTTATATATCAAGAACAGTTTTGAAAGAAAAGAAGTATGACAAATTGAAAGAAAGGTTTTGTGACGCGTTTCATCGGTTAGGAATTCATCAGACTGGGCTTGATTGCACTATTGTGACTATAAATGCTCACGAACGAGAAACGCTGGAAGTTTCATATTTTTTTACAAACTCAACGATTTAAAAAATATATTGTTCTACCAACAAACTCTATCACAACTACAATTGAAAAAAAACTTATCTAAACTCAACATAAAACTTTCGCAAATACATCTAAAACAATAACAGACTTAATGAATACAAAAGAAAAAAAATAAGACAAAACTTGAAGGAAGAATATATGATTATAGGGGTGAAAGTTTTATAAAGAACCAACCACACGTTTTGAGGGGCCGAACACAGAGGCCTAGTGCACTACGACCCTACGCAGGCTTTGAATTCAGATTTGTCCTTCTCCTAGACTAGTTGACATCCAAGACTATAGAACTTAGTCTTTCCTGATATATATATATATATATATATATATATTTTTGTCATCCACAGACAGACTGTTTCGCTGTTTCACAGCTCATCAGTGTGGCTAGACGTCCGGTTGCCTCTAGCTACGATCGAAACTGATTTTTCGTCAGTCGGAATCTCTACCCGTTAAGCCATCAGCGTGCGGTGCGGGATGGAGGTGAATTTTAGCGTGTTTATTTTTAGATTCGGATAAACACACAGTGTCTGAGAGTGACTCAATTCTGTCGAAGAGTCGTGCCGTATTAGCATAGATAGTCACTGTTTTACAAATTCACACCCCAAACCAGAGGGCTCAACCGAAATTAATTTCAGGAGCTATATATATATATATATATATATATATATATATATATATATATATATATATATATATATAATTCTTTTTGGATACATCCTGTTCTTGCTTAGAATGTTCGATTGACCCTCTGTAATGTTTTTATTCACATTAAAAGTTTCATGCATAGGCATTGATTATAGCGTAATATCTTGCAATGGTCATATTCTACAACGAGGTGAAAGCATATATATATATATATATATATATATATATATATAAAATATATAAATGCATACATAGATATACATACACATATATATAAAAATTTACAAGAGGATAGAATCCATTTAGAACTCAATGTCCAGGACAGAGTAAGAATATAATAAAAAGGCTTAAACAGTAATATTCCATGGTCATAATTTATTCCATTGGAATCGTAATTACGATCCAATTCATCAGACCTACAAATTCAAAAAGAAATCAGAAAAAATAACTCCGGGAATAAAAAAAATTAGCGAGAGTGTATGTATGAGAGTAGGGGACGAATCTGAGAGGTAAAAGAAAGTTCTAGAGAGGGGTAACAGGCGAGAGAAGAGGAGGAAGGCCTAAAACTGCAGGTGGGGATTAAAATTTAATAGAGAGAAATTCTAAAGAGAAGTTAGAAAACGGTTTAAATGAGTGAGATACAGATGAATTTGAATTATTTCCGGTGCATAATTCATTCCTGAATCGCTGACCTAAATCAATTTATAAACTGACACCGGAAATGGGTTTAGACATTTGTGATGACATTACGCCCAATAATCAAAACTTAAATATCAGAAGATGAGAAAGAGAGAGAAAAGAAAAGAAAGGAAAACAAGGAGAAAGATGGACGGGGGAAACTAAAACCAAAGGGCATTTATAAAAGAGCCGCTGTACAATCAAGAAAATTTTACACAAAGGAATATCACCTACAGGTTACAAATTTAACATAAACATATAAAAAAACGAATATTAAATTTAGCAAGGACCTACTGTTTCTATGCCCCAAAACACATACGTATATACACACATACACAACATATCTATATCTATACGTACATACATACATATACGCGTGTACACATAAATATACACACATACATACATATATATATATATATATATATATATATATATATATATATATACATACACACACATATATATACATACACACAAACATACATATACATACATCCATACACATCCACTCCTGCGTATATACACATTCACACACATATACATACGGACATACACATACGTGCACATAAATATATATGCATAAAACGTTACACACCTCTATACATTTACATACACACACTCATCTAAACAAATATAGAACGTATCTATCCATCTAATTATACATATACACATACATACAAATATACATACATATACACATACACATATATACAACTATATACCCATATATATGTATATACACATACCTAAACTTACACACACATACACACACTTACACACACATACACACACATATATATACATATATAAATATATACACACATACATACATAGACATACATACAAATATACATATATATACATATATATATACACATACATACACATATACATATATATATATACATATATACATACACACATACATACACACACGCACACACACACACACACACACACACACACACACACACACATATATATATATAAATTAAAAGTAAAAGGTACAAATTTTCTAAAAATTTAATTTTTAAAAAAAATAACCCCATCCATCCATATATACATTTAACATATAAAAATAGATGGGTGGAACTAAATTAAATTGTACTTAAAGAACACTGAGGAAGAAAACGTTAACAATCTTAAAACCCACCTAGGTATATAAATGTCAGAAAACTTTTACCTACATACCCACATACACATATATCAACATATGAATAAAGTTTGCTAACCAAATGATGTGGACCCGAAGTAGGGGCCACGGAAGGAAAACACGGAACACGGGTTAGAGGTAAGAAAAATATATTAAACAGAAAATTTACAAAGAATAGTGTAAGCAGAGCTTGCTATCCGGTGGTGTCCGATATTGGTATCGTACGCGGCTGCGCATTACTGTATTTAACAACCCCCCACACGGGTCGAATGTGGCACAAGCCCGGTTTAACGTGGGCTTACCGAGCCCGTAGGCTCGGCCAAAAATATGACCATTTACAACCTGTATACACGAGTTTAGGGAATGTCTACCTCCCCGGACGAAACTTTGCCCTGCTGCAAAGCCTCGTCCGAGTTCCTCTCTGCCAAACAGAGAGTTCGACAGCAGAACACGCGGCTGCGCATTGCTGGTGCTACTCCCATGATTCACATAATAATATAGTACTGGAAGAGTCCATGATGTAGGGAAGTGTCGGTCTCACAACACCAAAATTAAATGATCAAAAAACATAAAGAGCATCACATAAACATACACAATGACGCATATAGATAATCATTCCATTTAGATGTCATGTCCGATGTTAGTGATCAAAGATGGAACTGTCACAGGTAACAACACGTTATAAAACCGTGTTTAAGTTTTAAATCTTTTTTTTTTAACAAAAATATTTTCTTGATACTATATTGTTGTTGAACAAAGTAACTAATAATCACAAAACAAAAGTCATTGAAACAAAGCAAGTTCAGTCGACCAATGATGACAATTCCAGAACAACGTAACTATAAACAATTTTTTCTATCCTCTGCCAGCCGCTATGATGGAGAAAGCATTACCTCGAACCGTCGCCAGTGAGACACGCTGCAAGAGCCACTCCGTTTCGCGAGGCTCGTTCCTTAATCGAGACGCAATCGCGCCAATCCTCCGAAGGAACACCATCGAACGAGGGCCAATAACCCCTAAAGTCTCCACTGCCACAGGAGTAAAAAAAATCTATCAGCAAGAGAAGAATATTTAGCTATTTTTTTCATCTCTGCGTCTCGGGCGACAAACCCCGGCTCAAATTACCGGCCGAAAATGTATCCGCACAGGTCGCATCCCAAATCAACGACTTACCCATTTTAAAAGGGAAGATGGTAATGCCACCCGGCCGCTTTCCATCACCACGGTCGAGGCCTACGGGTTCGATTTGGGAAGGGAACCCAGCTGCATCCAAATCTTTTTTTATGTCTACATTTGGAAATGATCTCGCTCCGAAGATTTAGCAACTCATCTTTATTTTTATCTTTAATAATTAAACATATATATATATGTGAAGAGAGTGAGAGAGATGAAGGAGAATGAGAGATAATTGCGTTTGATAAAAACATTTCAAGCAATTTGAGGCGATAAACTGAGGAAATAATTTCAACTTGTACTTCTTTTGAAAATGCCAATGTTTGTTTCGAAACACCACCCTAGACTAAAAGATAGTTGGAATTAATGAAAGCAAAGCTGCACGAAAAATGAATGGAGAATTTTGCTTCATTTAATTAAAAATATAATCATTTATTAACGAGTTTCTAATCTGAGATGCGAATTTTCATAATTACTTGCTTGGATATTAGCAAAACGAAGAATACTTTTTCAAACTTTTTACTTACATTCTTCTGTAAATGGAAATCAAAAATAAATTGCGTTTATTTTCGATTTTTATATTACTTCAGGACGTAGTTAGTCATGCCTCTCCACAACTTCTTATCGTTTCCTCTGCTCTGTTTTTCCTCTGTCTGACTTTCTTTCGGTACGTTCGGCAAGATTCGAATTCACCAATCCCGCTTTCTCAGAGTAAATTTAAACTGTTTTTCCTGATTTTAAGTGCGAATGTTTTTCTGTGTCCATTTTCTTTAAAACTCAGAATCCTTGTGTAGAACTTCATCCGCATCGACTCGTGTCTTCATCTCTGAGGAAATTGTCCATGATTTACTGCGCTTACGTAGGAGATTGGTACTCTTTTCTGTGTTCCATTTGGGTAGTATTTGAATATATTTATGACAGACCAACGCTTGTTGAGCAGTTTAATACAAAAATCAATTTTTTTAATTTGAGTTTATAAGCACTTGGTTCAAATATAGTGGTAGTTTTGATGTCTTCATAAGCATTTACATGGTTCGGGGATAGGTAAAAATTAACCGCATATAGTTGAGTTTATAAGCATTTAGTAGGTGCGGAGATAGGTAAATATTAGCCGCTTATAGTTGGGTCTATAAGCTTTTACTTGCTTCGGGGATAGGTAAAAATTAGCCGCTTATAGTTGAGTCTATAAGCATTTACTTGGTTCGGGGATAAGTAGATTTTAACCGCTTATAGTTGAGTCTATGAGCATTTACATGGTTCGGGGATAGGTAAATATTAGTGGCATATAGTTTAGTCTATAAGCATTTAATTGGTTCGGGTATAGATAAACATTAGTCGCTTATAATTGAGACTATAAGAATTTTCTTGGTTCGGGGATAGGTAGATATTAACCGCTTAGAGATGAGTCTATAAGCATTTACTTGGTTCGGGGATAGCTAAATATTAGCCGCATATAGTTGAGTCTAAAAGTATTTATTTGGTTCGGTGATAGGTAGGTATTAACCCCTTATAGTTGAGTCTCTAAGTATTTACTTGGTTCGGGGATAGGTAAATATTTGCTGCTTATAGTTAAGTTTATAAGTATTTACTTGGTTCAGGGATAACTAAATATTAGCCGTATAGAGTTGAGTCTATAATCATTTACTTAGTTCGGTGATAGGTAAATATTAGCCGCTTATAGTTGACCCTGTAAGTAATTAATTGGTTCGGGGATAGGTAGAAATTAGCCGCTTATAGTTGAGTCTATAAGAATCTACTTGGTTCGGGGATAGGGAGATATTAAGCGTTTATAGTTGAATCTATGATCATTTACTTGGATCGGAGATAGCTGAATATTAGCCGCTTATAGTTGATTCTATAAGCATTCACTTGGTTCGGGGATAGCTAAATATTAGCCGCTTATAAGTTGAGTCTCTAAGGATTTATTTGGTTCGGGGATAGGTAAATATTAACCGCTTATAATTGAATCTATAAGTATTTACTTGGTTCGGGGATAGCTAAATATTAGCCGCTTATAAGTTGAGTCTCTAAGGATTTATTTGGTTCGGGGATAGGTAAATATTAACCGCTTATAATTGAATCTATAAGTATTTACTTGGTTCGGAGAGAGGTAAAAATTAGCCGCTTACAGTTGAGTCTATGATCATTTATATGGCTCGGGGATAGGTAAATATTAGCCGCTTAGAGATGAGTCTATAAGCATTTACTTGGTTCGGGGATAGCTAAATATTACCCGCATATAGTTGAACGTAGAACTAATAACGCCCTTGAAGGATGGCATTGGTCATTTTTGCAGCAAGTGTCATCTCATCATCCCACAATATGGAAATTCTTAGATACTCTTAAAACAGAACAGGGCTTGTAAGAAATTCATATTGCAAAAGTAAGGGCAGGTAAATGGATGGCGGAACAAAAGATAGCATTTGTTAACAGGACATGAAATTGTAGAGGGTTTGGAAAATTTGATACTCACAAGACAGATTGAAGGCAAGAGGGAGAGAGGAAACCAACGCATAACCTACCTAGCGAGATTGAGTAAATGGATGGCGGAAGAAAAGATAACATTTATTAAGAGCTGCAAAAGATATGAAATTGTAGAGGGCTTGGAAAATTTGATACTCACAGGATAGATTGAAGGCAAGAGGGACAGAGGAAACCAACGCATAACCTACCTAGCGAGATTGAATAAATGGATGACGGAACAAAAGATAAATTTTATTAAGAGCTATAAAGGACATGAAATTGTAGAGGGCTTGGAAAATTTGATACTCACAGGATAGATTGAAGGCAAGAGGGACAGAGGAAACCAGCGCATAACCTACCTAGCGAGATTGAGTAAATGGATGACGGAACAAAAGATAAATTTTATTAAGAGCTACAAAGGACATGAAATTGTAGAGGGCTTGGAAAATTTGATGCTCACAAGACAGATTGAAGGCAAGAGGGACAGAGGTAACCAACGCATAACCTACCTAGCGAGATTGAGTAAATGGATGACGGAACAAAAGATAAATTTTATTAAGAGCTACAAAGGACATGAAATTGTAGAGGGCTTGGAAAATTTGATGCTCACAAGACAGATTGAAGGCAAGAGGGACAGAGGTAACCAACGCATAACCTACCTAGCGAGCTTGAGTAAATGGATGGCGGAACAAAAGATAAATTTTATTAAGAGCTACAAAGGATATGGAATTGTAGAGGGCTTGGAAAATTTAATACTCACAGGACAGAGGGACAGAGGAAACCAACGCATAACCTAACTAGCGAGCTTGAGTAAATGGATGACGGTCTACCACTCCGTCCCTTCAGCCCCTCAACCTCCGGCGTCTTCTTCTTTGGGGTGAGGCGCCCACTTGGTCTGAACCGAACTCACGGGTAGCTGGCCGCGCGCTCCCTGAGTACCCGTAGTTTGTTTTGACCGGTTAACTGGTCAAGTCCCGCTCGCTGTCCACGCTGTGTTAGTTTTTAGATCCAGTAAGCGGGGTGTTGTCCATACGTTCACGATCGATTGGGGATGTAGGCACGGCTGTGAGGGTGGGCGGCAGGAAAATTAGAATGTGGCGAAAAAAGGAAATAATATCTGCAGAAGCCGAACAACAATGGGTAAAATATTGATGTCTTTTATATAAGGAAACAACAACAGTAGAAAAGATTACAGAAAGGATAGAAAAGCAATTAACAAATGAAAAGAGGACTACTCCTCTACCAATTTGCCAACAGAGAGAGGTGTGTGTGTGATTAACTCGTTCCAATCGACTTGGGAGGATGTGTGGCTCATAATTCCAGCCCTACGTGGAAGTGTAGCTTTTCAGGTTGTTGTCGTAAATGACAAACGTTAGGTTTCAGCGGCTTTTCAATGCGACTGCTACAACGACGATGATATTTCTTGAAGTCCTTATCTCTGACTCGTCACTGGACCGACTCACTGCGACGACAGTCTCTCTACTCTCTCGACAACAGTCTCTTTCATCTCTTTGAGAATTCTCTCCCGACTCTCTCGACGACTGTCTCTTTCGTCTGGCCTCTTCTGTCTGTCTTTCTCGTCGGCCTTACTCGTCGGCCTTTCTCATCAACCTTTCTCGTCGGCCTTGTAGCACCGCGAGCGTAACGGTCGCCTGCGGGTACCCATGCACGTGAAGGCATGCTGCGACGATGTGCCGACCAATCGCAGTCTCTCCCGCCTCTTCGAGAATTCTCTCCCGTCTCTTCGAGAATTCTCTCCCAACTGCCTTATTAGCAGAATCTCGAGTTAATATACCAACCGAAGGTTATAAGCCAGGTTGTTCACGCGCTTAACATGAGTGTCGCCATAATCATGTGTATTTGCAAAGCTTCTGTTGTTAACACAGATCCATTTCAAATCTCTTAGTGGATAAAATTAATTTGTTCATTCCAATTGTCTTTTAGATGACCAAATTCAGCGGATACAACTTATGTTTAGATTAGATTACGCTAGCGGTAAACATACACTGATCTTACCTCCCCGGTCCAATTTACTTCAATATGTTTTTATCAAAAATATTATTTTCGTCTATTTTTTTTTAATGACTCAAATTAAACATCGCCTCCTGCCCTTTGTATTTGTTTATAAACAAGTCTTCGCCAACCCGATTTGAAATTCACTCTTTATCCATTAGCCGTCTTAGATTTCATATATCATTTTTCTAGATTCTTTCCTATTAATAGCGCTGACACAGTTTGTAACTTCATGGGAGATCGTGTTTTCCATTCTCAATCAATAAACGTTATATTTGCGTGTGTGCATTCATGTTGGTGTGTGCGTCAACCAGGAACAAAAGATAACATTTATTAAGAGTTACAGAGGATATGAAGTTATAGAGGGCTTGGAAAATTTGATACTCACAGGGCAGATTGAAGGCAAGAGGGACAGAGGAAACCAACGCATAACCTACTTTGCGAGCTTGAGGAAATGAATGACGCAAAAAAGATAACATTTATTAAGAGCTACAGATGATATGAAATTATAGAGGGCTTGGAAAATTTGATACTCACAGGACAGATTGAAGGCAAGAGGTACAGAGGAAACCAACGCATAACCTACCTAGCGAGATTGAGTAAATGGATGGCGGAAGAAAAGATAAATTATATTAAGAGCTACAAAGGACATGAAATTGTAGAGGGCTTGGAAAATTTGATACTCACAGGACAGATTGAAGGCAAGAGGGACAGAGGAAACCAACGCATAACCTACCTAGCGAGCTTGAGTAAATGGATGACGGGACAAAAGATAAATTTTATTAAGAGCTATAAAGGACATGAAATTGTAGACGGCTTGAAAAATCTGATATTCACAGGACAGAGGAAACCAACGTATAACCTATCTAGCGAGCTTATGTAAATGCTTGGTAGAACAGGTCTTAGGAGAGATATCAAGAATACAAAGTTTAATAAGGTCTTCAACTGACCAGAAATTACGGATCGCCCACGCGCTGAATGAACACGACACATAGACTTAGCAGATAGGATAGCCACTATTTTCGTTTATAACTCATTTTCTTTTGCCATTTCTGTCCTCCTGCGTCCATTTAGCACCACTTCCGCGTGTTTCTCCTGCTTTCGTACAGGATCGTTTTGATATTTTTCCTCAGCTGCTTTAAATGGGTGTATTCGCGGACTTCCGCACGGGAAGTCATCCTCCTCATGATTTTTAATATTTCTTCCATTCTAATAACTCCACCCACCCCCATTACTGATACAGATTTATGTGGTATTGTACTGCGCAACAATCTACCAGTTCTCAGAAAACGTCTTTACTCGAGGGCACCATAAGGCGATGGAGTGTCCATCAAAGATTTAGAGATCATTGGAGAATACCCAGATCCTCAAAGTTTATTATTTCTAGTCAAGGAAGGTGCATGTGTGCGCGTATCGGGGAAAGAGTAAAATCAGAGCGAAATGTTTAAATAAAATTACTATATGTGGCATATATAGCGGTCGGAGATAGATAGATAGATAGATAGATAGATAGATAGAAATGGATAGTCTGGGAAAGAAAGAAAGAAAGAAAGAAAGAAAGAAAGAAAGAAAGAAAGAAAGAAAGAAAAATGAACAGACTGGGAAAATAGAAATAAGCAGATATATATAGATAGATAGATATGAACAGGCTGAGATAGATAGATAATATCCGATTCATATAGATATATATGATATGAATAGACTAAGATATATATATATATATATATATATATATATATATATATATATATATATATATATATACGCACAAACACACATATACAGTTTGCGGAGGGTAAATTGTCGCTATCATATAATTGTTTGTTTTTAATTTTGTTGACTGCAGAGTATTGTAGGGCACGGTCTGTGAGAAAAACGCCAGAATTTTGGAAACGGCATGCTGTACTGCTTGGCATTCACGCCGGAAGCTCCAATACGAACATTTCAGAGGGTTTTGGCGTCAATCTGAGGACAGTGTAGATGATTATGATGAGGGCCTCAGAGTCAACACGGAGGTCTACATCAAGTACCTTGAGGGTCAAAAGAGTCACTGCTGGAAAACCCAATATCTGTTAACGACACTGCAATATATCACACAAGCAAGTGCCATGACTGTGAGATAATTTCTGCGACCACACCACCCCTTACATCTGTCCATCTGTCCCCAGACTGCACCCCAGTTTATCATGTGTGGGGCACAGTTGAGTGAGAGACCAACAAAACTTATTTTACCACCAAAGATAAACTGAAGGCACGAATTATGGCAGAATTCACCAACTTGAACAAGCGGATCGTCCAAAAGAATTGCAGGAGATTCTGAAGTTATTTGAAGTGCGTGGTTGAAACCAATGGGGATTTTATTGAATAAATTTAGTCTTTAGTATTTCAAGACATTTTTGTGTAATTTTGGTAAATATATCTGTTGAAATGAAATGTCAGTGTTATTTTCATTTTTGCGTCATTTAGACGACAATGTATCCATCGCACCATATATATATATATATATATATATATATATATATATATATATATACTGGAAAAAATCTTCATTGTCGGCCGTTCTCAATGAAAGAAAGCATGACAGAAATGTTGCTGCCCAAATATGTATTAATTAAATTGCATGATCCGGCCGACAATAAGGCGCAACACCAGTACATTTCGGAATAAACCTCGTCGGGCGACCACGAATAAAAGCCAAAGATAAAATAGCGCATCTTAACACCGAATTCCAAAAATACACAGATATTCACAACAGAACAAACAACCACCGAACGCTAACTCGACCATCTCAACCAAGGACACATTATTATCTAAAAGTTATACAATGGAAAGATTGTCCTACCTGTTATTTTGTGTACATAAGTATACTAGTGAGCAAACCAAAATGAGCTGACTCATTTTATAGTTTAACAAGAGAAGGTTAACCAATCAGGAGACGTGGAATATTTGATTCGATGTGTATAAAGGCAGCCATTTTGTTTATATCTTGACGGAATATCCACTGCCAACCTCTGATATGAAAGACCTGCAGAACTACGTTTTCCTACTCTTTCCGAATATCCACTGCCAACCTCTGATATGGAAGACCTTAAGAATTCCTGAATGGCTGCTACTAGACATTGGTGCTGTTACATTGAACAAATTACTTCCTACATCGGATTTCTACATTCAAACTACATTAAACATGTTTCACACTATCTAACGCTAAGTTTATCTTTCTAAACTTGTCTGATTCCGAACTCACTGAAGACCAAGTCGAATTCCTGAATATTAGTCCGAATTGTCACCTCTGACCTAGATATGTTCTTCAAAAGAAAGCGGAAATCGAAATACTGTATAAATCTATCCAACAATTGACAACAGAAAAAAATTAAAGTACACCCAAATTAAGAAAACCTCCTAAAAGCTGAAGACTTAAAAAATCATTCACTACACAGCCAACAAAACAATATCCTTACAAACTCAAGTCAATCGAGGGGGAGTTCTGCGACAAACTCAATATCATTATTAGACGTGCGGATAAGACCAATAATTAAGTGGTTCTCAAACGACAGGGATATAATCAGAAGTTACAATCCATCCGAGATAACTCAACGAAATTCACCAGATTAAGGAAATACCCTACAGACACATTAAAAAAACAGGGAAATAAACTAATCACAGTGAACAACGCTGAAATTGATAGATTAAAACTCAAGAAAATAGTTGGCGATTACCAACCGATATATATATATATATATATATATATATATATATATATATATATATATATATATATATATATATGGTAATGTAAAAGCTCATAATCCTTTATATATATATATATATATATGGTAATGTAAAAGGTCATAATCCTATCATATCCCAAGTACTTACATTTGTATACCATTTATCTAAAACCCTCAACCATACAATTTTCCCATACACATCCAACAATTACACCAGACCATCAACTAATGACTTCCTCCATATCTTGAAAGCAGTAAACCCCATAGCAAATAATATGGCCTCCCTGGACGTAGAAAGCCTCTTTACCAACGTTTCAATCAACATAATTACAAACAACCCACAATATCCCCACCAAAAATCCGACCCGCTAATGCTTCAGAAACTACTCCTCGCGTGTACGACAAAAGTTCCATTCTGTTACCATAATATCCATTCTGCGACATATATCCAACCTGTGTTAGCATGGGAAACCCTTTAGGCCCTACTTTCACTAACTTTTACATGTTCTACATTGAAAACAAAGTATTTAAAATGATTAATTTGCATTGTAATTCCCAAAAGCCAATTGTAATGACAATTATCTATTATGGTGTGAAAGTGCCTGATTATTTCGAAAATAACAATTAAAGTTTGCGCTCGAATACTGTTTAGGAGTTATCGACTATCTTAGTTCAACCTTATTCGCGTCGCATCTACAGCCCGACCGACATTACTGGCGTTGTTTACATACGTATGCCTCGAGTAATAATGCGCGGAAGCTTACTTAGTTAATGGCCTTTTTACTGATCGTCTTATGTTCTTACTCGTCTTGATTACTGCGCAATTTTTTACGAAATTTAATATAAAATGTGCATGCTTTGCTTAATGCGCGATTTTTGTTTTTTTTTTGTTTGTAAAAATGAAGCTTTAACGAATTGTTTTTTTAATTTGCTGTTATTTTTTTCTCAATTAAATTTTAATTAAATTGATTAACCAGTTTTGTTTAAAAGTGAAGCTATAATAACTGATAAATTCTGTTTTTTTTTTTAAATTGTTTAACTCATTTAGATAGACATTTGAAAGCTTTTCTAAATAAATATAATGTCATGGGTGAACCCTTTTTCCCAAAACACAAAAAGAAATAATTATAGTGTCTTACAAATTCTTTTGGTTTAAATCTTGATTCACTTGAAATATTTGAATTATTTAGAAAAGCAATAAAAAATATTCTTAAGACAACGGAACGTGCGCTATTTTTTCTAGTGAAAAACACATTGTTTTGGAAATTCTTGCAAAAATCATATACTTGGTTTTTTTTTTTAAACTTTCACCCCACAATTTAAAAAAAAATTATCGTTGAAAAAAAAAGGGAAACATTATTTTTTCATCCTTTCAGGCACCTAATTTCTACTTTATTTTTATTTTTTTCATTTTTATATTTTCACTGATATATTTGGATTAGTCAGGCTTTTTCTGTTGGGTTACTTTTAAAATTTCGCGCATTGATTTTAAACTTCGCGCATTGCGCAGTAATCAAAACAAGTAAGGCTTCCACGCATTACTACTCGAGACAAACCTATGTAAACAAAGCCAGTAATGGCGATCGTTCAGTTGCCGCGAGGTCGAAATTATATTGTCGATAACTCCTAAATGATATTCGAGCGCGAATTTTTATTGTTATTTTCGAAATAATCATGCCATTTCACACCAAAATGAATAATTGTCATTACAATTTGTTTTGGGGGATTACAATGCAAATTAACCTTTTAAACACCCGATAAATCTGAAATCTACACCAGGCACATCGATGACATTTTAGTTTTGATAAAAAAGTAAAGATAAAATCGCTACCCTAAAATCAACTTTAGAAAAAAACTCAACACTAAAATTCACATATGAACCCATGGTACATAACACGATCCCATTCCTTGACGTCGAGATAGAGCTAAAATCCAACGAATTTACCAGTCACCCGTATAAAACAAACCCCAGTGAAACTATGATAGCCAATTCCCGGAAAGATATAAAATAACGATAGCAAACCCCTTAAACAGTGCATACCAAAATTTCCTCTTCGCAAAAGATATTTCTTAGTGAACTGAAACACATAAAACAAATACTAGTCAACAATAATTTCCCCAACTACATCATTAATAAACAAATAAAATTATTCTTACAAAAAATACACGGCACCAGTAATAAAAATACAATATCACAAAGCATCAACGTATTTTATTGCAACCAGATGCACAATAAATATAAGCAGGACAAATTCTCTATAAGGCAAATTATTAAACACCATATTTCTGTCGTAGCCCCCGATAAACATATAAATTTTATGATATATATAGAAAATGGAAGACCGTAAACCTCATCGTCACTAACCTTAATAACCCCATTAAATCTGAACTAGCGTTGACCAATATAGTGTACCAATTTCAATGCCCAGTAAAAAACACTGTTACTTGTTAAAAACCAATTACCTATATCGGACACATCACTACCTCCACAAGTAGATGCCATACATGCCACCTCTCGAAGCAGAGTGCGATTAATAAAAATTCATTAACTCAAAAATTACAAGAATCACGATGAAAAATTCTAGTCGATAACACAAAATTTATTTTCAAATCACATAGTCGTACATGTCTCTCTATTAGGGAATATTATTGATTAAATATCGGTCCCCTGCTATTAATCTTACACTGTTTAGCAATGGAGATGTATTAAAGGTTTTCTAATAATAGGAGTGATGATGAGGTCAACGAGTCACGAATAGCACCTGACTGCCGATAAAAGGCATACATCCCTTCGCAGATTTCCACGCAGCTAAATGACTATATAAAAGACACAGATAAAAGTCACCATACCAAAACTACATCCACGATAATGGTTACAGAACTAGTCGAAAGCGCTCGGAATAATGATAACTATAGACAATTTTTATATTCTTTAACTCCTGAAAAACGAAAGAATGTTAGAATGCGGAAAAAATTCAATAAAAGATTAATTAAATTTCCCATGTCGGCCGTTTTCAATGAAATATGCTCCAAAGAAAATTTCCTGACCAAATATACATTAATATATATATATATATATATATATATATATATATATATATATATATATATATATAATATTCTGATTCTATAATGTTCCGACTCAGATAGAGAGATATCTAGGTAGGAATTTAATAGTCTAATTAACATAGATAGATAGCTATGAATAGACTGATATATATATATGATGGACTCTCCCGTCGAACTCGACGTATGAGGGCCAGACAGATCAGTTCCCAGAAACTGAAAGCCCGACACCCACACAGGATTTGATTATAGTGGTGAAGGCTTTGTGCAGGGCCATCCACACTTTTTGGAGGGACGAATAAAGGGACCTGGTGCAACGAATGCCACAAGGTCCGCAAACGACCCTCCGCAGGTTTTGAATTCAGAGTTGTCCTTCTCCTAGACCAGTTGCCATCCAAGGCTATAGAACCCAGTCTGTCCTGCTATTTACCCATAGTTCGAGGGAGAAGAAGAGGATTCACACCTTTCCCAAGGGTGTTAGCACGTAAGTGAATGTAATGGATTCGACTGGAATTCGAACTCGGCTCTCCGATTCCTCAATCCAAGATTCCTCAATCCAATATATATATATATATATATATATATATATATATATATATATATATATATATATATATATATATATATATATATATATATAAATCGGATAGCACTTGTACATATGCCAAAACAAATCGGTACCTGAGAAAAAATTGGAAAAAAGGTAAGAACTATTAACCTTGGAACAGGGCGAAACAAATCGTTCAGTCCCTTAAGTCTTTAGTCCATAGATAAAAACACCAAGCGAGTAGTCAAGCGAAACGTAGAGTGCTCTGTCTGTCTGTCTGACTCTCTCTCTCTCTCTCTCTCTCTCTCTCCATATATATATATATATATATATATATATATATATATATATATATATATATATAATGTCCACATTCAAATTATGTCCCGACTCAGATAGATAGATACAGATGAACAGACTGAGATAGATAGATAGATATATAGATAATATTCACAAAATTTCATATATAATGCCAAAAGAAAATCTTACAAGATCCCATACTCAAAAAAAGACATAGACAAATATTCTTGATGAATACTACCTAACCAAAATGAATACTACCTACCAAAAAATACCAACTACACTTTAAAGACGAATTTATATCAGCTTAATCTAAACCATTCCGCAACTTCTTTCACACACAATAAAAGATTGAATAAACCCAAAACAGCATCAAAATTAAACCGGAAACGGAATTTGCAAAATAATCTACAAAAATGTCTGAAGAAATACTTTGGCAAGATATCGAGGAACTTTTACAAAACAATATAGTCAATGAATTCATCGTACATAATTTCAACTTAAAGACTGCATTTTTATTTAGAAGACAAAGTAATTTATTTAAGCAAAAATGTACTGAAAGTACACGAATTTCAGAGTCCTCTACAGAAAATATCCGTCCAACCTCATACAAGGCAATCGTTTTTTCACAGAATTACTAATAAACTGTAATGCAATTAAAAATAAATAATAATAACGGGCGCGCCTGACTGCTAGGGCGGCTAGACAATCCCTGTGGTTTATGCTACAACAATGCTGAGCGGATCTTAATTACATTTTCTAGGAGAAAACACATCATCCGGCGTGATCAACAAATTGTACAAGACGACTAAACACAAATCATCTATCACGATGGCATCTAACTTCGAGTTAGCATGACCGTCGAAAGCCTCCGAACAATTCTATTTGCCCACTAGTGTCAACCGGTGGTATTGTTTTGAAACACTTTTCCATTGATAGCGCACACTGGAAACCCATCTCCAGTCACCTCCCTGACAAATCGATGGAGAGATTCGCAACTTTCGGGAAGCGGACGTTTTAACCACTCGTCGTGAATAATCAATGACGGTAAGAAAAATAAAACTAATCTTCAAAACAGTTGACTGAGGTATGATAAATTAATATATAGATATATAGGATGTCAGAATTTCTATTTCATGGTTAGGATTATCATTAAACTATAGCCAACGTTTGTTTTGATTTTACTGTAACGTTTTTCCCTTTACTGATTCCATCAGTAAAATCCTCATTATTAATAATCGTTTTGATATTGAAATAAACTTCGATCATTAAACATTTTATTATTAGCCGATTTATTCTTCTAATATAAAACAACAGAATTAAATTCTTACTATTTTCGAAACCCTATTGAACACCATAGTATGCTTAGCATTCGGTAATGTCAATGAACGCGTATTGAACACCTCAAAATGCTTAGCATTCAGTAATGGCAATGGGCGCATATTGAACACCTCAAAATACTTAGCATTCCAGTAAAGGCAATGGCCGCGTATTGAACACCTCAAAATACTTAGCATTCCAGTAAAGGCAATGAACGCGTATTGAATACCTAAATAGGCTTCGCATTGAGTAAAGACAATGGGCGCGTATTGAAAACCTCAAAATGTTTAGCATTCAGTAAAGACAATGGGAGCGTATTGAAGACCGCAATGTGATTAGCATTCAGTAAATATAAAGGGCGCGTATTGAAAACATCAAAATGTTAGCATTCCAGTAATGGCAATTAACGCGTATTGAACTACTCAATATGCTTAGCATTCAGTAAAGATAATGCGCGCGTATTGAAAACCTCAAAATGCTTAGCATTCAGTAATGGCAATGAACCTGTATTGAACACCTCAAAATGCTTAATATCCAGTAAAGATAATGTCCGCGTACTGAACACCTCAAAGTGCTTAGTATTCAGTAATGGCAATGAACATGCATTGAACACCTCAAAAAGCTTAGCATTCTGTAAAGACAATGAGCGAGTATTGAAAACCTCAAAATGCTTAGCATTCAGTAAAGACAATGTGCGCGCATTGAAAACCTCAAAATTTTAGCATTCCAATAATGGCAATGAACGCGTATTGAACACCTCAATATGCTTAGCATTTAGTAAAGATAATGGGCGCGTATTGAAATCCTCTAATGGTTGGCATACAGTAATGGCAATGAACGTGTATTGTACACCTCAACATGCTTAGCATTCAGTAATGACAATGGCCGCGTATTGAAAGTCTAAAAATGCTCAGTAATGGAAATGAACGCGTATTTAAACGCTTAAAAATGCTTAGGATTGAGTAAAGACAATGGGTACGTATTGAAAATCACAAACTGCTTAGCATTCCAGTAATGGCAATGAACGCGTATTGAACACCTCAAAATTCTTAGCATTCAGTAAAGATAATGGCCGCGTATTGAACACCTCAAAATGCTTAGCATTCAGTAAAAACAATGGGCGCGCATTGAAAACCTGAAAATGCTTAGCATTCAGTAATGGCAATGAACGCGTAGTGAAAATCTCAAAATGTTTAGCATTGCAGTAATAGCAACTGACGTGTATTGAACGCCATAAAATGCTAACATTTCAGTAATGGAAATGAACGCGTATTGAATACCTCAAAATGCTTAGCATTCAGTAAAGACAATGGGCGCGTATTTAAAACCTCAAAATGCTTAACTTTCCAGTAATGGCAATGAACGCTTATTGAACACCTCAAAATCCCTAGCATTCCAATAATGGCAATGAACGAGTATTGAATACTTAGAAATGCTTAGGATTGAGTAAAAACAATGGGCACGTATTGAAAACCTAAAAATGCTTAGCATTCCAGTAATGGCAATGAACGCGTATTGAACACATCAAAATGCTTAGCATTCAGTAAAGATAATGGCCGCGTATTGAACACCTCAAAATTCTTAGCGTTAAGTAAAGACAATGTGCGAGTATTGAAAACCTGAAAATGCTTATCATTCCAGTAATGGCAATGAACGCGTATTGAACACCTCAATATGCTTAGCATTCATTAAAGACAATGGGCGCGTATTGAAAACCTCAAAATCCTTAGCATTTCAGCAATGGCAATGAACGCGTATTGAACAACTGAAAATGTTTAGCATTCAGTAATAACAATGAGCGCTTGTTTTTAAATTTTGAGATGAAATAATTTTATTCATACATGGATTTTAATTTCAATTTTAATTTCCAGATGTTTCCTCATCTTTTTGTAGTTTTATGTCACCTCGTTTTTATTCATTTAACATTTAATGTAAATTGGCTAAAAACGTAATATAAAGCAAAAATGGAACAACTGAGCAAAATAATAAAATTCGATTAATAATTCAATTACTTCTCAGAATCTCATAACAGCTTAAATGTATTGCTACTAATTTAACATCCGAAGATGAATTGATCAGCCAAAAATGTTGTGATGAAAAAATATAGAGATAGGGATAACACCTAAAATTGATGAATATGATACCGTACTCTAATTCTGCTTATTCTTGAATCCCCCAGTTTCTTTGCATGTACGTTACGCTCTGCCAATGACCTCATAAATAATGAAATAACCTCATAAACTGTTGAGGGATCTCCCCTTTTTACACAAATGGACTCACCCAAGGTATACATATACTACTGCCAGTGAATACCCGGCAGTACGTTGAGTCGGACAGTCAGTAGTAGTAGAACGTAGAGTCGGTCGAGTAGAATAACGGTGCGGCAAGAGTCACAGTAACAAGCAGGTAGACTCAGTAAGAAGTCATACAGAGATACGTCGACACCAAAGACTATATATATTTTTTCTACTAACTCGCATTCCTGGAACTACTAACCAGTTTGTATTATTACGTTAATACATTTATTTCCTATATTCATTCTTGGCGTTTGTTATTATTTGATACCGGATTTCATCCCGGAATCCACAACATAATGGACTATTTTGATCGCGCGTAAAGAGCCAGTGTTTGGTTTCAGTGAAAATATGAAAGAAAGAAAAATAATATAGAGTAGGCGATAACACTTTAATGTGTTTCACATATATTTCAGTGAAATGGGAAATATATCAATTTTGAACGTTTTCTTCTGTTTTTTTCTTGTAATCATTTCACTGAAAGCAAATCGAATATGCCACTAGGGCCCAGATAAATTACAGTTAAATATAGTCATTTAAACTATAAAATGACGAAACCTTTCAGCCAATCAAATACTGCGCATAAATTCATAAAGTCTAGATACCAAAGAGGAGAGCTAATCAGAAAAATTGCCATGGAAATAGTTATCGAAAATTGTGAAAGTTACGTAACGGCGGAGGGAAAAAGAGTATAGGCCAAGATGCAGGATCAGGACCAATAACATTGCAGATTTTTCTTTTAAATTTATCTAGAATCTCTAAATACATAGCAGAAGAACCAAACGATATACAACAGAAATATTCAATACATAGATGTATGATAAACTTATAAAAGATAGATTCTGTCGAGAAAAAGTTGTCTAGAACGATACAGGAAATCCACTTTCCCAGCAGTAAAGCTAGCAACTAATTCAATATAACCTTTAAATTTTAGATCAGTAGAAAACGTTAGCGTGAGATGCTGATGAACGGCGAAAAAAGATCTCTGAAACGGTTAAAAGTGAGCAGTTTCGTTTTAGAGGTGTTAAAATTAACATGTCATTTCTTGCCCCAGTTAACAATAGAGAGTAAGTCATTATTTGGATCAGCTGCCAATTTGACACTATCGAACCGATCAGACTTACCATAAAAACAGGAGTAAATAGTTGTGTCATCAGCATAGTTATCGTGATAACTGATGACACGAGGAAAGCCGTTGTTAAAAATTAAGAACAACGAAATTCCAAAGATATAGCACTGGTGGACACTTGCATTAATGCAAAAAGATGTAGAAGAGTGGCCGTTCAAGATAACAATAATTTCACGATTTAGATTGAGTCAGCTCGAAAATTCACCCAGAGATACCATAACCGTTCAACTAGTGAAGAAAACTAGCGTGCCAAAGCCTGTCAAATACCTTCGAGATATCCAAAGCAACAGCGCGAGCTTCACCAATCTTTTCTAAACCTTCATAGACTCTTTCAGAAAAAACATTTAAAACATCAGCAGTTAACCTAGAAACGAAAGCCATATTGCTTGTCTGAAAGATGACACTGTGAGGTGATATGCTTAAACAATCCAGAGTTGATTAGGGTCTCTAGTACTTTTCCAAAATGACGTAGAAGGTTAATAGTCAGATAGTTAAAGTGATCCGGGTACGTGTCGTCAGTAATTAGAAAGGATAGGCAACTTGACAGATACGTTAGTTTTCTTCCAAAGTTGAAAGGTTATGGTATTTCTGGACGAATTTTTGATCTGACTTAATCTTTCTTATCAAATCGTGAAATTATTGTTGTCTTGAACGGCCACTCTTCTAGATCTTGTTTCCAGGCTTGTATTATTCAAAAATCAGATGTGATGAAACCAAGGCAATCAGAACATGCTGTTCACTAATTGGCTATTGTTGCGGGTATGCTGTGGATTATTCGTTGGTGATGTGTTTGGCTGCGTGTTGATACAAAGAAGTCCGCAAACAAAATTGTTCAGAAGATAGTAAGTTAACAACCCGACTACAAAAAAGCAATAGTATTTGATTAAAATAAAACCAAATTTTACTTTTGGTAACAAAACTACATACAAAGATATTTCTGCAAATAGGATTGCAAGAATGTGCTGAAAAGAAAACACCAAATATTCCAAGGTATAAAGAATGTTTATGCAAATGATTTAGAGGAGCAGTAACCTTTGTTGTGCAGTACATCTCTTCATTGCTTCATCATTGAACAAGTTGCATTATTTTCCTAGGTTCATACTAACTTAAAATAATGCAACTGAAGAAGTGATGTACATGTAAGAATTTTGCGATTTTAATATACAATAATAATAATATATTTGTAATGTCTAATATGTCTTATTTTCTCTTATTTTGTCTAATATACACACACACACACACACACACACATATATATATATATATATATATATATATATATATATATATATATATATATTTATATTTATATATAAGTGTAAAGGTGACTACAGAGGTGTTATTTCATGTCTAGAGAGCCCTTAAATGTCATAAACCGTATTTAGAATTTCGTAGACTGGTTTTCTATGCTCTAACTACGAAAATATTCGATTTATAAATAATCCTACTTCGCGGAATTTCACTTATCGCGGTAGGGTCTGGAACTGATTAACTGCGATAAACGAGAGACGACTGTACTTGTCATCCTCTTTAACTCGTTGGAAGCCTATTGCCGCTATTTCCATGGCAAATGTTCAGATGATCTCTATTCTTGAGTTCCACCAGTTCAGACATTTAGAGCTGAGGCATATCATGTTACTTCCATAAAGTTGAATCACCCTCATTTCCTCCAAATTACAAATACAAGCTCCACTCAGGCAGCATTTCCCAAATACAACTACTTTGGAGGACAAACTGCTATGGGGATACTTCTTTGAAAACGACAATCTTAAACTCTTCAGATCAGGTGACAGTCTTCACTCCCTAACACCCTGTCTTTCATTCAGGTGAAATAATAATACGATATTATTAACGTCTAATATGTCTTATTTTCTCTTATTTTGTCTAATATATTGGGTAATATAAGTGTAAAGGTGACTACAGTGTGTTATTTTATGTCTAGAGAGCCCTTATAATATTAAAAAAATCGTATTTAGAAAGTCGTAAACAGGTTTTCTATGCACTAACTACAAAAATAGTCGATTTATAAATAATTCTACTCCGCGGAATTTCACTTATCGCGGCAGGGTCTGGAACTGATTAACCGCGATAAACGAGAGATGACTGTACTCGACATCTTCTTTCCCTCATCATAATCATTCTAATAGTAACCATCCAACTTGAGTGGCTCTCAAGCCCTGTATTGGGCAAACTTTAATATTAGAAAAAACAAGACTATAATCAATTCAGTGTTTAGGATGGACCTCCTGGTTTCTATTCTTCAGCTAAAACGCAGGTCAAGTGATAGAGGCATTGGGGACGCTTGCATTAGTGCAAAAAGATGTAGAAGAGTGGCCGTTCAAGACAACAATAATTTCACGATTTGATAAGATTGAGTCAGATCAAAAATTCGTCCAGAAATACCATAATCTTTCAACTTTAGAAGATAACTATCGTGCTTGTCAAATACCTTATATTCTTTAGTTCCACCAGTTCAGACCATTACAGCTAGGACGTGCTATGCTACTTTCACGAAGTCGAATCACCCGCATTGCCTCCGTATTCCAATTGTAAGGAGAAAGTTTCGCCCAGACAGCTTTTTTTCCAATAACTTCTAATTTATTGGAGAGAATCCTGCGTGGATGCTTTCCTGAACCCTACAATCTTAATCTCTTCAAGTCACCGTTCAAGTGTTATCCATCCTCATCATCCTCATATTCTTATTCCTCCCACTTCCTCCTATGTTCATATACACATCTCATCCATCATAACCATTTCAACAGTAAGTATGCACATTGAGTGGCTCTCAAGCATTGTATCTGATGAAGTCAAGTATTAAAAATTTCTGACGGAAATTAGAAACGTCGATGTTCATCTTTATTTGCGTTATTTACATTCGGACTATTGTCCTAATATTTGTTATTAATTATCCCAATATTCCAGTCGTTGTACTCTCCGGCCTTCATCAGGTGTTTGTCAGTCAGGATCCGCTGAATCTTACCCGGCTCGACAAGCATTTGATGAAGGCTGAGTGACACAACGGCCGAAATATTATGATAATAACAAGAAAGTAAACAATAAAGATCCTCGTCCTGGGTATGACGATAAACTACATCCGGCAGCAAGATTGAAATTTTTGAGGAGCGTAGAATCACCTCTTAATTGTTGTTGTCCCCAGGTCTACCCTGGCCTGGGGTGGTAGCACCAGTTAGAGCCCCAGCTATGGGCAAATAGTGAACCCCCAAACCAAAACAAAACTTTATGTAAGTATAGAAATAGTAAAACTACCAGCAACACAGTTTTAAAGTAAAATGACCAGCAATATATTTTATAGAATTACTAACGGTACATTTTATACCAAAATGACCAATAATACAGTTTATCTGTAGTTGAAGGCATACAATTGCGTTTAAAATATATTTTGTTGAAGCCATGACATTGTTCAAAATATTTAGAATTCGGTATTAAATAACTCATGAAGATGTTGATATGCCACTAAGCAAAATCAACCAAACAACCAATTTGAAAAGACTCTTTTATGACATTAATCTATATACTATCCTACAATTTCTTAAAGAAATCAAACTGTCGAAATAGTTAAATGTAACCGTCTCTTCTACTCAAACAGCTTCTTCTCTCGCACTTCCCGTCTGTGGAGCTCCCTTCCTCTTGCTTGCTTCCCTGATAACTATAATCTTCAAATATCCAAGTTTCATGTCAATCGACATCTTCCGATACCTTGATTTTGTTCCGCGTCTTTCTCTGTATCCTCTCCCCAAACACGCCTCTTTACTCTTGTTCTCAATCTTCTGTAACCCCTTGTGTGCTAGTGACACTCCCGCTTTGCTTGGGGTGAATTGCTTAAAAAATACAACTTCAACAAAACTACAAGATAAAACACACATATCACTCCTTTAATAATTATGTATACACAAACATGTATATGCACAAAAGATGAGAATCATCTACCATGTATTCAATTGTGAAGGCAGAATAACATATTTTTATTAAATTAAAACTCCCAAGTAAATTAAATTTCAGCATTGAATGACCTATAACGTGTTGATATGCCATTAAACAAACAAATCAAATCATAAATCAGCTTCTCATCCAAGAACGTCAGACGCTGTACATTTTCCATAGCATGAGAAGAAAAAGCGACAAATGTTAACTGAATGTCGGATACCGAAAATGTTAACATTCACCTCAGTATAAATCCAGATTGTAGTAGGACTTGACATATTGCTATTCAGGTGAATTTATTCGACGATGAGACAGATTCCTCTGGTCAAATTTTCTATAGCTTGACACCGAAAAATAGACGAATTATAAACCGTTGATTGGTAGTCTCGCTTGCAAAATAATGAAATATACCCGTAATGGGTGAACAGTAGAAAAAAGAAGATCCTGTTTTGTGTACTTCATGCTTCTGTTGACAAACAATATGTCTGTGTCTTCGAAATTGACAAAAAGGCAAGGCAAGGCTATCTCCAGCTGCATAGCAGGCGGACAAACAAAAGTATAGATTTTCAACAATTATTGCCCTCCAGGCAAGGGTATGAATATACATTGGTTAACTTTAACGTCAAAACTCACAGGAATAATTACATTTAATCTGGGAATTTCTCAAAGATAAATGGTATTAAATTGTAGCTCGCCAAACACATCGAATTAATTATTTGAAATTGCAGTGATAGTTGTTGGATGTTCTCTTTAGATCTTTGAGTTGCGCGAAGTATTTCGAGTCTACGTTCGTGTTTTTTTGTCTTGGTAACCATTTTATGTTTTCTTTTAGCATCATTCATTAGTCTGCTTTATTTTTCTCTGATAATTTTTCTTTATTTATTGCGTAATTAATGTTGGTGATGCGACTGCTTTCAATGCCGCAGCAACCTGAAATAAACGGATATTAGAGGTGGGCAGTATTCGTAGTAAGCATTATGGGATTGTTATGAATCTCAATTAAATCCCGATTCTGTCTTGTTTGTTTTTTTAAATATTTATTATTAAATTGCGAGAAAAGAGTTATTCTCACATTGCGCGTTAGAGTTAAACAAACCGAGAAAGATGAATAAAGATAATAAAGGACTAAAGAACCTATATATGAAATTCTGCGACTTCCGCCTGTCCGTCTGTCACACCCTCTAAAATAGCCATATCGAAACAAATTTCTGGTTTGGTTTCGTTTGTTTTGTTTTACGGCATATCAATCTCAATGGGTTATTTAATCCCGACAAAATTTTTATCGTTCGAAATATTTTTTTTTCAAAAATCTATTTCTGGTAACATTTTTTCCTTGAAAAAGTCTATTTCTGGTAACATTTTTTCCTTCAAAAAATCTATTTCTGGTAACATTTTTTTCCTTCAAAAAATCTATTTCTGGTAATATTTTTTCCTTCAAAAAATCTATTTCTGGTAACATTTTTTCCTTCAAAAAATCTATTTCTGATAATATTTTTTCCTTCAAAAAATCTATTTCTGGTAACATTTTTTCCTTCAAAATATCTATTTCTGGTAATATTTTTTCCTTCAAAAAATCTATTTCTGGTAACATTTTTTCCTTCAAAAAATCTATTTCTGGTAATATTTTTTCCTTCAAAAAATCTATTTCTGGTAACATTTTTTCCTTCAAAAAATCTATTTCTGGGAATATTTTTTCCTTCAAAAAATCTATTTCTGATAACATTTTTTCCTTCAAAAAATCTATTTCTGATAATATTTTTTCCTTCAAAAAATCTATTTCTGGTAACATTTTTTCCTTCAAAAAATCTATTTCTGGTAACATTTTTTCCTTCAAAAAATCTATTTCTGGTAACATTTTTTCCTTCAAAAAATCTATTTCTGGTAACATTTTTTCCTTCAAAAAATCTATTTCTGGTAACATTTTTTCCTTCAAAAAATCTATTTCTGGTAATATTTTTTCCTTCAAAAAATCTATTTCTGGTAACATTTTTTCCTTCAAAAAATCTATTTCTGGTAATATTTTTTCCTTCAAAAAATCTATTTCTGGTAACATTTTTTCCTTCAAAAAATCTATTTCTGATAATATTTTTTCCTTCAAAAAATCTATTTCTGGTAACATTTTTTCCTTCAAAAAATCTATTTCTGGTAACATTTTTTCCTTCAAAAAATCTATTTCTGATAATATTTTTTCCTTCAAAAAATCTATTTCTGGTAACATTTTTTCCTTCAAAAAATCTATTTCTGGTAATATTTTTTCCTTCAAAAAATCTATTTCTGGTAACATTTTTTCCTTCAAAAAATCTATTTCTGGTAACATTTTTTCCTTCAAAAAATCTATTTCTGGTAACATTTTTTCCTTCAAAAAATCTATTTCTGGTAACATTTTTTCCTTCAAAAAATCTATTTCTGGTAACATTTTTTCCTTCAAAAAATCTATTTCTGGTAACATTTTTTCCTTCAAAAAATCTATTTCTGGTAACATTTTTTCCTTCAAAAAATCTATTTCTGGTAATATTTTTTCCTTCAAAAAATCTATTTCTGGTAACATTTTTTCCTTCAAAAAATCTATTTCTGGTAATATTTTTCCTTCAAAAAATCTATTTCTGGTAACATTTTTTCCTTCAAAAAATCTATTTCTGGTAATATTTTTTCCTTCAAAAAATCTATTTCTGGTAATATTTTTTCCTTCAAAAAATCTATTTCTGGTAACATTTTTTCCTTTAAAAAAATCTATTTCTGGTAACATTTTTTCCTTCAAAAAATCTATTTCTGGTAACATTTTTTCCTTCAAAAAATCTATTTCTGGTAACATTTTTTCCTTCAAAAAATCTATTTCTGGTAATATTTTTTTTTCCTTCAAAAAATCTATTTCTGGTAACATTTTTTCCTTCAAAAAATCTATTTCTGGTAATATTTTTTCCTTCAAAAAATCCATTTCTGGTAACATTTTTTCCTTCCAAAAATATATTTCTGGTAATTTTTTTTCCTTCAAAAAATCTATTTCTGGTAACATTTTTTCCTTTAAAAAAATCTATTTCTGGTAACATTTTTTCCTTCCAAAAATCTATTTCTGGTAACATTTTTTCCTTCAAAAAATCTATTTCTGGTAACATTTTTTCCTTCAAAAAATCTATTTCTGGTAATATTTTTTCCTTC
The DNA here is from genome assembly GCA_964036315.1 of Acanthosepion esculentum. NCBI lineage: Eukaryota > Metazoa > Mollusca > Cephalopoda > Sepiida > Sepiidae > Acanthosepion > Acanthosepion esculentum. The sequence goes on from OZ038501.1 coordinate 35,776,374, forward strand.
AAAAAATCTATTTCTGGTAACATTTTTTCCTTCAAAAAATCTATTTCTGGTAATATTTTTTCCTTCAAAAAATCTATTTCTGGTAACATTTTTTTCTTCAAAAAATCTATTTCTGGTAATATGTTTTCCTTCAAAAAATCTATTTCTGGTAATATTTTTTCCTTCAAAAAATCTATTTCTGGTAACATTTTTTCTTTCAAAAAATCTATTTCTGGTAATATTTTTTCCTTCAAAAAATCCATTTCTGGTAAAAATTTTTTTTTGTTTCAAAAAATCTATTTCTGGTAATATTTTTTCCTTCAAATAATCTATTTCTGGTAATATTTTTTCCTTCAAAAAATCTATTTCTGGTAATATTTTTTCCTTCAAAAAATCTATTTCTGGTAACATTTTTTCTTTCAAATATGTATCGCTGGTATTTTTTTTCCAAAATGCATTGCTGGTAATAATTTTTTACAAAGTATTTCTGGTATTAAAACCTATTTTTACACTTTCATAGTGTTTTGACCACAGTTTGGGGTTAACTATTTGCCCATGGCTGGAACCCTAATAGGTGCTAAAATCTCAAAACCTCCTGATCAGAGACCTTGCTGTTGGACATAGTTTATCGTTATACGCAGGACGCGGATGTAGTTTATCGTCATACGGAAACAAATTTCTGGGAGAATTGCAAACAAGTAAGGGAGTACAAAGTACAGTTAGTTTTACTCGTGTAATTTTCATTAATTTTTCCAAAAAATTAATGAAAATTAAAAACAAATCGATTGGTTTGAGAAATTGAACGGAAAGTAGAGTTTGTAAATCTCGACAGAAATATTAGCGATAATTTAAACAATACTAAATACTGTGGTGATTTCAACACGCGTCACCGTGTTGCAAAAGAAAAAAAGAATTCTATAGTGTGCCCAGTAAAAAAAGCGGTTCACCTTTATTCACATTAGAAGACATTGATAAATATGTTTGGGAACATAGTTTTCATATAAAATCATAGCCACTTATAATCTTGTTCACTTTCCAAAAGGTTTTCCGAACCCTGATCTGGTACAAGGCCAGTTTTAACAGTCTAGCATAGGGTAGGGTTTCGCTGTAATAGTACCAGACCACAGAAGCGGGAACATAGTTTTCATATAAAATCATAGCCACTTATAATCTTGTTCACTTTCCAAAAGGTTTTCCGAACCCTGATCTGGTACAAGGCCAGTTTTAACAGTCTAGCACAGGGTAGGGTTTCGCTGTAATAGTACCAGGCCACAGAAGCAATAGTCTATTAAGAGGCCATAGACTTAACAGTATAGTCCCGAGTTTCAATGGACGAGTACTAGGTCCCTATCTTAGTCTAATTCCTGAGTACATTAATAATCGACCGGGCGTCCAGTAAAAAAGCGGTAAATTCAGAAAGAAATGTATATACAGCGTAACCCGGATATAAGAGAGTTGTCGGGACCGGAGACGAAGTCTCTTATACCCGGGTTTCTCTCATATCCGGCTTTGGTCTATTTTGTCTTATTAACACAGGCTCTAATTTGGGACCAGATAAAATCTCTCTTATATCCGGGGTTCTCTTATATCCGGGTCTCTTATATCCGGGTTACATTGTATATAGATACCATGATTCTTGCACAAACTGAACAATTATCGTAGGTGTTCGAAATGTTTTCCCGAATATTCAACACCAAGTCCTAAGCACGGTAACCAGGAGGCAGTAGCTTTGTGGATAGTGTCAAGAGAAATTTCATTCCGAGCTTCAGTTAAGTTCCACTTCAATGAATGACTATCGACGATGTCACGACGACGGTTTCGCAAGTGAGCTAGGTGTATGCTCCAGATACAGTAATGCATAACATTCAGATCTGGGCATTTAGAGGGCAACTGATATGGATCAATTAGAGCTGGTGCATTTTCTGGAAGAGTAAATGTGCCGCTTTTTTACTGGACACCCTGTAGGTACAAACAAAAATTTAGTTTAGATATCTTTTCTGGAACTCATATGTACCAGACAAGAGAAATACGCGAGGTGCACTTTAAGCAATGATAAACAAACAACACAAAAGTAAAAAATAGTAGAAATTTCTCTTTTATATTTAATTTCTGATGAAGCTTAAATAAAAAACGAAACATGTTGGATTTATAACTGTTGAAATAAAGCGTGCTATTAGGTTGGCAACTCAGTCCCACCCTTTCACTATCAAAACGGTTAAATGTAGCCATCTCTTGTACTCCAATAGCTTCATGACTCGCACTTCCCGTCTGTGAAACTCCCTTCCTCTTACTTGCTTCCCTGATAGCTATAATCTCCAACTATTCAAATGCAATGTCAATCGACATCTTCAGATGCCTTGATCTAATTCCACGTCCTTCTCTTCATCCTTTCCTCTGTCACGCCTCGTTACTGTTGCTCTTACTCACTGTAACTCTTGCGTGAAAGTGGCATTCCCGTCTTGCTTGGGGTGAAATGCTTTAAAAAATGTTTCCTATTTGTTTCTTACCCTGTCATTCTATCGGATTTTAATCCATATTTGATCCCAGTAATAAATATTGGACTTCTTCCGCCATGCATTATCGTTGCAAGTGTCAGATTGGACTAAAAATGAAAATATTTCTGCCAGATCTGGGATAGAGCGGACCAATCCTCACTTTAAAGCTTTGACAGAGTTCAAAATCATCTACGCAGTCCTGTGGGGAAAGCGTTATTCTCGATTCTGCGGCCTATTTCCTACAGGCCCATCGTTGAAAACCTATCGCTACTCTAACGCCATTTCTATGACGAATGTCCATTCTTTAGTACCACTAGTTCAAATACGACCAACGCTTCCATTTCCATGGAGTTGAATCAGTCTCATTTCCCCTGTTTTCTAAATATCAAAAGTAAATTCCACAGCTTTGTTCCTTTGAACTGCATCTTTGTGGGTACTTCCCTGAACACTACAATTTTAATCTCTTCAAGAGGAAAGCCGCATGCAACATACTTGACAGGTTTGAGAAAATGGAATGGTAAAACAGGGTTTGGGAGAAATAACAACGAGAACAAACTTATTAAGAGCTACAATGGACAGGAAGGTGTGGAGGGCCATGATCGCCTACGTCCTGAAGAGACAATGCACATGAAAGAAGAATCTCATTCACTTCTTTCATCAATTCCGATAGTCGCCTATTTCATTTATATCACCCAGTGACTTCATCATTTCCATTTTAATGGTGAAGAGCTCTCGAGGCTTGAACTGACCGAATTTTATCTATTGAAAAATTACGGTAAAAAGGCAAGTTATAGAGAGAAGAGGGATTGAACCCGGTGTTATGTTTGTCTATTCGCATTCATTCGCATAACAGGTAGTAACCTTTATTTCACTGCACGTTATATAGTGGAGGACAATTTAAACACCCGGTTATGGCTTTTACAAAGTCACGTGTTAAAGGTCTTAGATCAAGAAATCAAATAACCTCTCATTTAAGGCTCCATTTTGTCCGTCCAGTATTGGCGCCGAATTCTCGTTGTTACTACCAGGGCGAAATGATCCCCCGCTTTGCAAATATAACTTGCTGCTTTCAAAATGCAAACTATGTTTCTATTCATTCTGCAAAGCTAGTGTTTAACTTGGCGAATGGCAGGTATAGCATAACAATAACTATACAATCAAATCTTTATATATATATATATATATATATATATATATATATATATATATATATATATATATATATATATATATATATATATATATATATTAATTTTCAAGAGGATAGAATCCAGGTAGAGCTTAATGTCCAATACAGAGCAAGAAGATAACATAAAAGGCTCAAACACTAATATTCCATTGTTACAATTTATTACATTGGAATCGTAAGCATGATCCAATTCCTCAAGACCTACAAATTCAAAAATAAATATTTTCCAATTTCTTCTTGAATTTGTAGGTCTTGAGGAATTGGATCGTGATTACTATTCCAATGTAATAAATTTTAATAATGGAATATTAGTGTTTGAGCCTTTTATATATATATATATATATATATATATATATATATATATATATATATATATATATATATATGTACTATCCTATTCGTTATCCGTTCTGGCTATGACGATAAACTACCTCCAGTTAGCAGAGGTCTTGAGGAGCGTGGATCCGCCTCTTAATTGCTGCTGTTCCCAGGTCTACCTGGTTATTATAATAACAAGAAGGATTAGGACAACAGTCCGTATGTAAATAATAAAGATAATGATAACTCCCCATCCTAGTCCTGGACATGACCATGAACTACATCCGACAGCAAGGCCTCTGATCGGGAGGTTTTGAGGAGCACGGAATAACCTATTAATTGCAGTTGTTCCCAGGTCAACCCTGACTCGTGTTTGTAGCACTTGTTAGGGTCCCAGCTATGAGAATCCCCCAAACTGTGTAAAAAATAGGCAAGTGTAAAAATACGTTTTTATAGTAAAAATTTCCAACAGTAGATTTTAATAGTAAAGACGGAACATTACCAACAATACGCGCATACTAACAAATTGTAGTGACTTCACCAAAATCCATTTAAAATGCTACCCAACATGAAAGAACTTTCATGGCATTAAGCCATATAATGTTACAATTTCTTAAAGAAATGAAACTTTCTTCCAAAGTATAACTTCAACAAAACCACAGCATAAAAAACACATATCACTGCCTCTAGTAATTATGTCCAAATAAACATGTATACACACAAAAGCAGAGTATCATCTACCATGTATTCAATTGTGAAAGCAGAATAACATATCATAATATTATTTCAAAGTTCCCAAGAAAATTAAATTTCAGCATTAAATGACCCATAAGGAGTTGATGTGCCATTAAACAAACCACAAACCGCACCAAACCTATCCTTAATCGAACATGTTTTATATGATTATTTCTATAAACGTTATATTTACAGAATATACGTGTTTGCCAACCCAGGCAATTCGATAGACTTAATAAATTCTATTGGGAAAGCAACCTTCAGGTCAAATGGGCTTTAGACCGCTCAGCTACGAAAGGACTTTTCATATTCAATTACCTTTTAAAGAAATACACATCTCCCGCTGTGACATTTCAAATCTCATATCTGCAAAGTTTACTTAACAAACTAATTTCTCAGGAATAATGAATATTTTATATTTATAATCCGACGTTATTTCTTATTACTATAAAAGTTAAATGTAATGGCTACACGTGTTCGAGATGTACCACATTTTAACAGTGTATATAAATCAAATAAAAATACATTAATTCTTTATATATATATGTATGTGTGCGTGTGTGTCTGTGTGTGTTGATGTAATAGGAAAGAGCAGTTAGATTAATGATCCAAAGTTCTTGAGTATTTATGTTTTTATTTTTAAAAAACAGTGCTAGATACAATTTTGTTTAGATATATGATTCCATCGCTACACAGAAATTACTATGTTTCGAAACTTGACTCAAGCCCTAAAGTTTAATTTCAATATTAAACTTAAAATTTAGAGTACTGTTTCATTCTCAAGTGATGTTCAGAATAACTAAGTGAAGAAATGTTTTACTCATTTTCTAGGTTGAAAATGGAGATGTTATCTTTGTATTTTTTTTCTTTCGTTATCAAAGGGTCCTAACTGTGAAGGTATGAATGTTTATTATCTGTCAAATTTTTGGAGTCGTGTTTGGGGATTTTTGTCTGGCTACAATGGCCTTTTTCCCGGGCTTTTTGTTTTTATTACTATTTGTTAAAATTTACTGATTGATGTTCTAGTTACAGTCATTTTGGTGTTTATTTATTTGCTTGTTTTCCTTGATGGTTCCTTAAAGGGGTGCGTAGATATGAGTGGGTTGAATTTTTAATACTATAGTTTTATACGTGTCTGAAATTAATTTAATTTGCTAAAATTCAAGTTTAATAATGAAATTAAAGTTGACTTGAGTCAAATTTCAAAACCTTAAATTCTTTGTCGAGATGGAAACATATATTTTAAAAAGTGTGGGGGACCGGCGGGTTAATGTGAGGATAAAATCTCTGGACTAAGACTTCCTGCTGGCCAGTCCCGCTACATAGTAATGTTAGACTATGATGGAGTCCAAAGAAAGCAAAATAAAACGAACAAGACAGATATATATGTACAAAACAAATATATATTATTAACAAACAGGTTAAAACACGAATTACAAATACATCATTTAAAACATGAATAAAACGTTAGTGTCTGTATGGAAAGTTATTGTGTTGTGTGTTGAATTGAAATGTCCGTACGGGGTGTATTTGTTTTAGCGTGTTCCCAGAATATGGGAAACGCTGGTTGTGTGTAAGAGTTCACATATTGGAAATTTTAAAGAGAAAGTTTTTGGTACCTCGCCCCGCGTGCGAGGTTTCGGCCCGCGGCCGAAATCGAGGTAGTTGCTCACACGTGGGCGTAAGCAGGAAAAAGAGAAAGAGAGAAGGATGAACGAGTATTTATACACGTGGGAGAGAGACCCCTGTTGAAGGGTTACGAAATGAAGAGGAGATAACCCGATAAAAGTAATTATATATATATATATATATATATATAAGTATACGTTTGGTATATACGGCATAAATTCTAGTAACCAAAAAATACTATTCTTAAAAGAGTGATCAATACAGTTCGAAAATTATAACATAAATATGTTATAAAATCACTATAAAAAAGGCGATTTTGTTTCAACACTTCTAGTGTCTTATCAAGTGATGGTGTTGAATGTATAATAAATGGTTTTAAAAGGTTCAAATCTACCAAACAACCCTCGATAGGGGGAAACGAGGGGGGTTTGATTGATTTGAATATTGAATAAATTATATATATATATATATATATATATATATATATATATATATATATATATATATATATATATATATATATATATACATGGGGTGTATTAGGATCAAATACAGATTGGAGCTACGAAAAGAAACGCGTCATTTCTCCTTGAGCTCAGAACCCCATAAATTATATGCTCTGGCTGCCAGCTAAGTATGAAGAGCACACTCTGCTATGCTGTTCAAACTATAACGGGAAATGTAGTCATACCTTTAGCAAAGATATCAATGCGAAGTGAACACAACAGACTAGGCTGGAACTTGAATTTGCCTAGATGATTCCATTTTCTCTAACGATAGCAATTACACTACATCACATCCGTTCGTTTGTTAACCTTTCCAAAATTAACCATGCCAATTACAGTAAAAATAACATCTTGCCTCTCAATCTACTTTTCTAGAAAATATTTTAATTTTCCTGCAAGTTGTTTTAAAATCTTTTTGGTACAGAATTTGCTTACAAAGAAAAGGAAAGTTGATATATTGTCGTCGAAATTACCAAAAATAAAACCATCAGTTGACGTGGTCCCTCAGCAACACTTTAACAGAAGAATCATGCTTTAATGCTATTTAGACTGAGATTAACGCAGATTCTTTCAGTCATTCAATTGCTTTAAAGAATATTTTTCATTATAAAGGAGACGCTACCAGGATATCGTATTTGAAAATAGCATTAGATCCGTATAAAGAAGCACGCGCAAACAAGACACCGTGTGGTGAAAAGCACTTGGGCTGATCAAGATAGAAATCCTCTAAAATTTCCGGATTTGTTGAAGTATCCCGGAACGAAAATTTTCTGTACCTACTCGATTGCTGAATATTGAAAAGAAATAATCCAGATTGTGGAATGTCGTTCACTAGGGATTCCCTTGTGATAATCAGCAAATCGCACTATTGTCTAAAAATAAGAGAAATAATTTACATTGGGACTAAGCAGCTTTCTCCCTGCAAGTAGGAAGAATGGTTGCTTGACCTTAGTGTAATAAGAGTGTATATATATATATATATATATATAATAAAATGTTGAATATATATAATAAAATTGTTGAATTTCTGATGAATTGGATCGTGATTACGATTCCAATGTAATAAATTATAATCATGGAATAATAGTGTTTAAGCCTTTTTATTATATTCTTACTCTGTCCTGGAGTTCTACCTGGATTCTATCCTCTTGGAAATTTTTATACATATATATATATATATATATATATATATATATATATATATGTATATTTATATATTTTACATATATATATATATATATATATATATATATATATATATATTAACCACTAATATATATATATATATACACACACACACACACACACACACATATATATATATATATATATATATATATATATATTTGATAGTTGTATATTTAGGCAGCAATCCTTCTTTTATGCAAGTTTCATTAAAAACGACAGACAAGGTACTACGGTTAAGTTTTTTATTTAATTTTTCTAGTGTACGAACAAGAGCTTTCTTTGCTGGACAAAGGGTGTGTAAGAACTGTCAAAATGTTTTATTTTTCCGAGCGCTTTCGGCTATACCTTTAGCCATTATCAAGGATGATTTGATTTTTCAGCTTAATTGAGTGTGTGCATTATGTGTATGTCTTAGTGTGTAGTAGTGGTGTTTTAATTTCCGAATACGGTTAGCACGTTGTGGCTTTGTTCGTAGTTAATATTGTCAAGGGTAGGCTTTTTCTTTTTTATTATTAAACCCTCCATTATTTTTAACCTTTTTTTACAGGTGGAAGCAATTAATATATGGAGACATAGTAGTTCACCCAGACCTGAGAGACCTACTCAAAGCTGAAGGCTTGAAGAACCGATCCCCTGGCAATAACCATAGTAGTATCTTAACGCCAAAACTGAGAAAGGCCGCGAAAGAGTTAAAAAGCAATCCCGACATCGTCATCAGACGAGCTGATAAGGCTAACACATACGCTATTCTCGATAGAGCCGATTACCACCAAAAATTAAAGTATAATGTCGACGACCGGACTAAAGTCACAAAACTGAAAAGAAATCCCACTGAGACTTTAAAAAGGTCCGTCAACAAATTAATGACAGCTCACAACGGTGAAGTAGGTTCCCTGAAAATTCAAAAAATTGTTGGAGATTACCAACCGGGATATTTATATGGAAACATAAAAATCCATAAACCAGGATACCCGCTACGACCAATCATTTCCCAGATCCCAACACCTATCTACGAACTATCGAAATTCCTGAACGACATCATCACTCCATAACTGCCTACCAATTACGGCATCACATCCACCCACGAATTCCTGCAAATTTTAAAGTCTACATAAAACCCAAACCAAGGTATAATAGCGTCACTTGACGCCGAAAACTTATTCACAAACGTCCCCGTCGAACAAACAATTGACATTATCCTCAATTCCGTATACTCTAACAAGTCTATCCCTACGCCACCCATCAAACCACCCATACTATGAATTTTCATTAACATTGTATAATTTATTTCTTTTTCCTTAAAATCAATTCCGTTATATTTCACTCACCATTAGCTTATTTTGTTTACTATAAAACATTGTAAATAAATGTTAAGCCTGATTTCAGTTCTTTTATTTTAATCTAAATATAACCCCTCATATCCGGACTTTGTAACCAATTCCTCATACCCGGAAGGCCTTCTTAGTCCGGTTGCCAGGGATTATACTGTATTTATTAAAAGTAGGTATGATTTGGATAAGGAAGAAACAAAGAGCATTGGAATATAGAATTTGGAATCGCTATTGGATAGAGATGGTCAAATATGCATTCCAAAGCTGAGTATAAAGAGATAAAAACAAAGAAGAAAATACTGAACTGCTACGTGATATCTGTCCTCTTGTATGGCAGCGAATGTCGGACAATCTCCTCAAAGATAAAGAAGAGATTTGAAGCAACAGAAATTTGTTTCTACAAAAAGCTGCTGAGGATACCATGGGTCGGACATGTGAGCAACAATGAGGTTTTAGAAAGAATGGAAACACAAAAGTAACTAATACTTAACATCAACTGATGTTTATAGAGCTGGTAATGAGGAAGTGGGGCTTGGAAAATCGGATACTCACGGAACGCATTGAGAGGAAGAAGGAAGAAAAGCAGCGCGTAACATACTTGCTGCGCTTGAGCAATTGGATGGCAGAATAGGAGAATAGGAGAGATAGCAATAAGACAAAACTTATTAAGAACTACAAGGGACAGGAAGATGTGGAGGGCCATGATCGCGTACGACCGGAAGAAGATCTGGAATTCCACTTTAGGTTGTGCTGGAAAGAAAACTACTGTTTTCATATGTTCAGACGAATAATTGACAAAATCCTTTTTGAAAGGAGATATTCAGGTTCGAATCTGCCTAGAGCCTTCTCCGAACTAATTTTATGAGTTCTAATTTTTTTGCTTTTAATCCGTTTTTTCTTTCTTTTCTTATTCTAGTCGACGCTTAATTAGTTTCCCTGAGTTTTTCCACCGGATATCTTCATCACATGACATATTATAGCTGCGTAGCCGGAAAAAAGACACGTATTAAAGACAATGGGAAGCCGATATACTAATTAGGCACTTAAAAAAGACACACATCTGACCATAATTTCGACTGAAAATATAGTTTACTAAGAGGAAAAATGCACTGACAGTGTACTGTACAATTCCCTGCACTCGACTTCGGACTGGGCTCATTTAAAATATTTCTCCATCATCGCAAAAATATTAATAGCCCAATGTGAAATAATGACTAAAAATTTAAAAAAAAATGGTTGAAGTGGGTTAAATTTTAAATCCTGCTGACGCTTGTGGCTTCAGTACGAAAAATACCAACTCGGACCGCTACTTTTAATAAGTATCTTTTCTGCATTTTCCCCATTATGCCCTTTATTTCTCACACACATGTCTGTCTGTCCTTCAGACTGACGACGCCCACTGTGAAACGCGTTGCTAAATAGTTTCTCACTGTCTTCTTTTTTTTATATAAAATTTGCTCAATTTCAAGAACGATTAGGAGGATGAATATTGTCTCGTTAAACATGCCTCTTGAACTAGAACCACACGCAGCCCACGATGGAATATGGTAGAGTTTTTTTTATCACTTATAGTGTAAGAAGAAGTTGTTTTAGAATTGTTTAGAAAATGTTAATTCAGCAAAATCCGTTACAACTTCGCCACTCATGTCTATCTCTCTACGTCAGATCTATATCAGATTTGTATATCATGGATATATTTTCGTTGTACCTGAAGCTGCTTTACGCTTTTGCAGGTGAATTTAATTACAACAATGAAAGTAGATTACACAGCAAATGAAAAGGTTACATATCGTCGCTCGGTAGGCAGAAGAAAACATCTTTGAAAGCAGGTTTGGTTCGTATATTTCAATTCAATATGATAGGATATCGCAAATATCGATAATTTTAATGTATAGGATACAAATCCGATATCATTCAAACAAAATACTGAAAACACAAAGTAGATTTGCACACCCGCAAACTCGGATCAAAACGATTAAAAACATTTTTTCGCAATAAGGTGTGAAATTAATTTTCTGACCAATGAAAGGAGGCGATTTCCTAAACTGAGAAAGAAGTAACGAGCCAGTGTGAAAAGGAAGTCAGCCATAAATAGAGAGACTCAAATCAATCAGAGTCAGAAGGGCGCAGATATCAAAGAGGACATAGGACTGACAGTCAAGTCTATCACTGACTCAACCCGGCACTAAGAGCAGAAAGTGGGGTAGGAAAGCAGAACAACAACAACAACAAATTTACAACTGATTCCAAAAACAATTCCACCTGATAAGTACATTTTCCTCTTATCTTTTATTTCTCATTCACACTCTCTTTTTCAACTTAAATTGATCGCCCCTTTTTCCTTTTCACCAAACTCGGCGGATACAACAAAAACAAGAAACAGACATTATTATCTTCGTTGAAAGACAGTGAACACATAATTTTTTATTCAAATCATATTTACTTAAATGACATAAAAACATTTATCTTGTATGCAAACAGGAGACATTAATATACAATTTTTTTATTCTGTATGAATGTTATTAAATATACTATATTCTATTTTTCTACAAACATTCCTTATCGTGTTGTCTTTTCTTGAAATTTGCGTGTGTTTTGTGGACAGTGTATCCCGCATTAAATTCTCATTTTAATACGGGTATGCTGTACCCCACAAATGCCTGAATAAAGAATAAGTTTTTGTGACAAGATCACCAATTTATATTCTTGAATTGCATTGATGTTTGAATAAATGTTCTTGTTTGGAATAGTTTTTCTTGCTCGGAACTTATTTAAATGTCATTTCTCTCTGAATTTCTGGAATGAGGAGTTATCGTTATTTACGACATGTAAATATGTCGACCAGTCATGGCGAACTGCAGCCCGTGGGCTGCATGTGGCCCGTTTGGTCTTTCTAAATGGCACGCTAAGTGCCATTTCATGCTTAGTTTCTTATACATAGTCACAATTTTGTAAATTTTCGCTGAAAATAACATTTTCATCCATTTAAAACACTGGCCATTTTCAGTAAACATACGTGTAAACATTTTTTGCTTTTCAAACAGGAAACATTCTAAATAATGTTTTCTCTAAGAGTAAATACCGAGTGTAACAGCAAAGTTGTCCAAATCGCCTAACAGCAAAATTGTCCAATTCTTAGATTAAGCTCTGAACCGTTCTATCTTAGAAATGATTAAAGATATCTTACTGGAATTCTCCGTGGTTTTTATAACACAGTTGCACTCAACTTTGATCAATAATAATGTATAATTACTCTCGAAGCTCAATAGAAGAATCATGATGAAATCGATCAAAAACGAAAATGTCATGTTCATCAATAATTAATCATTGCTAAGGATCGGAAGCTCATAAAATATTGAAATAAAGGTCATATATATATTATTACATGATCATTTTCCAACTTATTCAAGATGATCTTTGCCCTATCTAACTTTCTAAATTTCTGTGCTAACAAGCTGCCCCACATGTTTCACGTACGATTTTATTTTCAAGTATTTTTTCACTGTTCTTTGGACTGTCATAGCTGAAACTCATCTCTCACGTGCCAAACGACTTATGGATTAAGTTGGATCATTTCTAATTTATCTCTTTAGCCTCTAAGTTGAAATGATGATCCAACTAGCTGTTGTTACCACCTGATCCAGTTTTCCTCTCTACTGTTCCATCGGCTTTTTAAAATATTCACCGTTCTCTTGACAGTTCTTGAATTAATTTTTAGAGATGGAAGCCAGAGCAGAAATACTGATATCATTACTGTAGGCCTGAATAATATTTTTCTTCTCATCATTGCTCAGTTGGGAAGACAGTGGGTCAGACACAAAACGATTTTAACTTGTTCTCTTTCTAACTGAATAACTCAAAGGGTTTTCAGTTATTCTTACGACAAATGCTATCAAGATGGCTAAATATTTTATCTGAAAACATGGAAAAAGAAACTCAATTATTTTAGTGATTTTTTAGATATTAGACTTTTGTGGGATGGATAATTATAATTTTACACGATTTGGACATATTTGCCGTTAGACTCAGTATACATTTTTATTTTAAAAGGAATGCATTAAAAATAAATTTCACGCAACGGCTTGTGTCGATCACACGGCCATCATAATATTAGATCAAGACAAACATTTTTTAACTATAGAAAAATCTTTCTCCAAAGAAAAAACTTCCCCTACCCCATTCCTAATGTATATGCTTACGCAGTGAACAGTAATAATGGCACACATAATAATGGCACAAGTGAATAAATAGGAAAAAATGGCACAAGTGAAAAACAGATTCTTTAAATAACTGTAACGGTTGAGTAATGTATAGCGGCTCGGATTGAGGAATCGGAGAGCCTTGTTCGAATTCCTCTCGAATCCATTACATTCACTTATGTGCTAATACCCTTGAGAAAGGTATGAATCTTCTTCTTCTACCCCCCATCTATGGGTAAATAGAAAGACAGACCGGGTTCTGTAACCTTGGATGACAGCTGGTCTACCGCATAAAGAAATGGCAACCTACTGCGGGAAAAATCTGCCTCGTCAGTCATATATCGAAAGATACATGATTGCCTAAGTGTATATCATGCATGGCATATTACTGAGTTGGTATATATTCTTTTAATGAGAAGTTATAAGCTCCTGGCACATTTGACCCACTAACAATCTTTGGTGAACTTTTATAAATCCACAGAGATAATAAGACATAGAATTTGAACAAAGAAATATTAACGAATAAATTGTCAGGACATTTTACAAGAGAAAAGACGAGAAATGAAATGTGTAAAGTTCAAAGCAACTTTAGGTGTCTGTAGTTATATGACTCACATTTTGCAGGATCGAAAAGAATACGTCTTTTCGCTATGAAAAGTCGCCGAGTCTTTCGAATCTCGCGCTGCCAACAAATCGTCAGTGGTTGATAATTCTAAAATCTCGCCGCAATGAGATTTTATTAACGGGGGTGGGGGCTCTAATCCAACATAGATTAAATTTAAACCCCAGTACTTGTTTGATTTCAAGTTATTTAAACTTAAATTTCTAATCAGAAACAGTTGTCTGTTTATTTACTTCTGGTTCAGTTGTCCGCCAACCATCAAGTACACCCCATTGATCTCAGTGGCTCTACCACAAACCCATGATGGAACTCATATTAAGTAATAAAGGAAAAGAGTACTATCATTATCTATACCCATACTTACGTGAAAATATCTGAGAGACCTAACTACGAAAAATTGCCTTGAATCTTTTCAGTGTGCGGCCCGCCTTGTGATGAGGAACTACTCGAAAAAGGTTGTCCATGTTTGATATAGACTGTTTTTGTTGTTGTTGTTGTTGTTGTTATTGTCATCACGGCGTTTGTGCTCAGCGGCCTTCACCCGGTAAACTACAAGGGATTCTGAACTGAACCCTTTATTAAATCTACGGGGTAGACTGTTTTCAACACATGTCTTCGGGGTAGAGATAAGGTAACTATTGTAACTATCTACACTACTTACATTGTTCGGATTGTTGTTCTCATCTTTACTGTCATATTCACGACGTTACGGCCTTCTTCAGGTGATATACGTACGAATTTCGAACAGAACTATTTATTTAGTCCACGTTTAGTTCTAGTTCCACGTGCCTTTTCTGGCTGTCTCAGTAATAATTTTTACCAGAGCTCATATTGCAATTTTTTGATATTGTTCTTTTTCTCTAGCAGTCTGTATTACTGGTTCCCATATTGCAAGATGGTATGGCACGTGGAACTAGAACAATCTACCCCAGTGGGCTAGACTAAATAAAGCGTTTTGTTAGAAATTCCAACGTAAATCACCTGAAGAAGGCCGGAGCGTACAACCGCCTAAAAACCCGTGTGTATGACAATAAAGATATGGGCAACAGTACGAATAGTGTAAATACGCTGTTCTTGTTCCACATACGTGCCCATGTCTAAGTATATCGTCTTGTTCTTATTTTAGTAATGTTCAGTTATTTCTCGCCCTGTTTCTACTGAGTCCAAGTACACACAATTACTAGGCTATGAGGACATATCTATCAGGCCTAGCATAGAGATAAATAGGATATAGGAGAATAAAGGCAAATGACAGCAGATGAAAAAAAAAAACAACAACAGAAAAGCTTCGGTAAGTGCAGTCAAGCAGCGGCTGCAAACATCAACAGGCAGGTCAGTCTTAAGGCTCCAGGGTCGCCACAGAGAATTGGCCTACAGTCTGGTAGATTAAAAGCCTTGGTTCGTGAATTTGGTAATACAGTCACTGGCTTCAGTCACTTTCTCATTGTGTTATAAATGCGTATAAAGTGACATTGTGTTATAAATGAGTTACAGTGTAACCCGGATATAAGAGAAACCCGGATATAAGAGAGATTTTATATGGTCCCAAATTAGAGCCTGTGTTAATGTATATATAATAGACCAAACCCGGATATAAGAGCAACCCGGATATAAGATACTTCTTCTCCGGTCCCGACAACTCTCTTATATCCGGGTTACACTGTATATTGTACTGCAGTGTAACCCGGATATAAGAGACCCTGATATAAGAGAGATTTTCTCTGGTCTCAAATTAGAGCCTGTGTTAATGTATATATAATAGACCAAACCCGGATATAAGAGAAACCCGGATATAAGAGACTTTGTCTCCGGTCCCGACAACTCTCTTATATCCGGGTTACACTGTATAAATATAACGGAGATTCCCTGTGTCTTCTCTATAAATATTTTCATGCTAATTGTTCTGATGAGATTTCCTCTTTGAAACCTCGACTTTACGAATTTAAGTGCAGTACAAGATTGGCAGTTAAGTCTCATCATTTTACAGTTGATTTAACCGTAGAGTCTACCCCCTACACGCAAGCTACCGATCTGTCACTGGGTGGCATGCCACTAGCGTTTACCGCTAACAGTTTCTTTTCTAGCACTTCTCGTCTGCGGGATCTTCTTCTTGATTTCCAGTCGACTTTTGTTCCCTCAAAAATTTTAAATCAAATGTCAGGCATTGTCTTCTGTCTCTTTGGATCTTTGGATCCTGTTCTTCTGGTGCCATCTCTCCTCAATATCTTTTCTTTTCTCAGATTTTTGGAACAAATATTGGGCTTTAATTTCAATCCGTTATGAATTTCATAAATCTATAAAAGAGAATCCGAAGGAATGATAAATATTAAGAAAAAAATCTACTTTGACATGTTTCGTCGATGAACTGTCATCAGCAGAACATAATTTCACAAAACAAAATCTACATTAGCGAGACAAAACGAATTTTAAATATTTGTAAAGTGTTTTAACAGACTATAGTAAGTTTGGCACCTAAATCTGAAGTAGCATTAGAATAACAAACGATGCCTTCTATAAAGTAAGCAAGTTAATAAGAAACAGGAAATTTTCGTTAGAAACAAAGAAAAGGTTGCTGAACTACTATGGAATATCAATCCTTCTGCTTGGTAGCGAATACTGGGCACTTTTTTCCGAGATTTAAGTTTGAACATAGATCGCCAGCGAGCAAACACAGGCGGTCCCATTATTAAATTAAGTGGATCACGTGACCATAGAGGAAAAGCATATATAGGAAGTCGCGTAACGTCTAGATTAACCTACCATTTCTATTCTATCCTCTATTACTATACGGACTGCTATTCTCTTCTCTTCACTATTTCTCTATTCGGATCACTATACGGTTGTTACTATTCGAGCGAGTATTATCGAGCAAGTACTATTAGTGCAAGTGCTATTCGAAGGCGTCTGACACCCGTATTGTTCAACGGCGTTACTATAGTTGTATCTGCGATTACAAAGTCTCAACTACAACGAGCATTACGAAAGTGCCAGCGAGTATTCGTTGGCATCACAACAGTGGCAACGAGCGTTCTTTGACATCACAAAACATATGAAGAGGAAACTGCAGTCAACGGAAAAGGTGGTTCTACAGCAGGATGCTGAGAATACTATGGAGCAACAAGGGAGTAATTAGGAAAATGGAAACAAAAAAGACACATACACTCCGAATAAAAAAAAACACGTGGTCATGTAATGAGGGAGGAAGGTTTGGCAAATTTGACACAGGAATGCAGAAGTGGTGTAGTCAGCAGATCTCTAACTGACAAGCATATGTGAATGGCTGTCGGAACGTGGCGTTGGGGGTAGAATAAAATGACAAACAAGAAGAACTACAAGAGTTAGGAAGTTGTAAACAGCTGTGATCGGCCACTTCCTAAAGTTGTTATTTTTATTTAGTTATTTAATTTAAAGTTGACGGTGTGTCAGTACTAATTTTGTAACAACTGAAGCATCTCGAAATTTAGATAAAAGAATGTACGAAAATAAACGTGATATAAATTTTGCTGCACCCTCAAAGAAACTTCATATTTTTAACCTGGAAAATGCCTTTTGGATAAAAATGAAAATGATTTCCTCAGACGACGATATATTGAAAGTGCTACGATGCACGAATCCTGGCTTAGGGCTATATCAAGTTGAAACACCAGTTCTTGTACGCTGACAGAAGCCCATCAACGTCGAGACTGGTCAGTACCTCGATGAATGGGCGCTTGGTCTGGATGTGTAGGTGGTGTAATCGATAATGGCTTGGAATTAGAAATTGGAGACCCGACTTCGAATTTTGGTCGTGTGTATTATATTCACTTGGTGGCCTTACGAGAACCGGTGTTTCAAAGTGATATGGCCGGGTGTGTATCTGTGTGTGTGTCTCTCTCTCTCTCTCTATCTATCTATCTATATATATATATATATATATATATATGAATAAAGACAAAAGGAAAAGTTATATTAGTCCTCTCAGGGAATTTTTTTTCTCTGAGGGACGTCCTTTGAGAGATTTTTCTCAAGGCAAATGCATTGAGAAAAAGTACCTCAGAGGACGAAGCAAAATAAGTTTTTGCCTTTATTCATATTGTCCTTTTACAAGTATACTATATATGAAATTTGTATATACACATAATGAAATGGACAAAGTCCGACAATTATTTAAAGATATTTTTATGTTTAACATTCTTTTTATAGATACAAGTATTTGAGTAAATGCTCTGTTTATAATAAACAGTATTAAATAACATTTACGACCTGAATGTCCGAGAAATTTTCATAGAAAATATTTGTTCTCCGACAGGATTCGAACCTATATCCTATACGGAACCGTCATATAGGCTGACGTGCCTTAATCGTTTCAGCCACTGAGGATCGTTCGGTTAGTAAGGTCGAATTTACTGCTTATAAACTTCAATCTTCCATTCAGACCGATAAATGTTATTTAATACTGTTTATTATAAACAGAGCATTTAATTAAATACTTGTATCTATAAAAAGAATGTTAAACATAAAAAGGTCTTTAAATATATATATATATATATATATATATATATATATATATATATATATATATATATATATATATATGAAAATGTGAGGCGTTTCGTACTTTAGGACTTCATCCGGCTAAGTCTGTTTACGTTGATACGACTACACATACGCATTTCAATATATATTAATTTTATCTCTTTTGGATATAAGATCTTGCCGAATTCATTTAGATTCTTTTTCTTTTTTTTTTTTTGATTTCATCATCATTGTTGTTAAATACCCCACATTGAGATCTGCCAAGAATGGTAAAACTTTGTAAAAACCTGGACGCAAATTTACTGTGGATAAACTAGTTATTAAAGCACTTTCTAAACATTTTCGCCTTACTGAATCGTTTTCTTTTTTAATTAGAGAGGAGTATCTTTTATATGAAATTGGTTGTCAGTCTCCTTACGGTGAGCAACTAATATATGTAATGTGCCTCCCTAAACCTCAAAATAGTCATCCAAATCCGCACTATTAGTTCAGCGAAAGCTATAACAAAAATTGAACCCCTCTCCTTGGATATATATATCAAGAGGCAATCGGATGTCTACACACACTGATGAGCTGTGATACAGCGAAACAGTCTGTCTGTGGATGACAATATATATATATATATATATATATATATATATATATATATATATATATATATATATATATATATATATATATATATATATGTATACATGCTATGTACAGAACATCTACCACCTTCTAGCAGGTAGGAGATATTCTGATAAAAATGTCAAAGTCTTCGGATATTTTATGATGTAGTTTATCTATCCTTGGAAAAATCTAAAAAATATTGCAGTCCATGCGTTGTATATATAGATTCTTCGCCATGATTTATACCTTTGCGAGGAGGAGAAAAATGAAGAAGATGAAAAATGGGTTGAAAGCATCACTGAGAGGATTGGAAGACTCTGGCAATAGCTGATGATGTATTAAGAACATAGTGTACAATAGATAGATAGATAGATAGATAGATAGATAGATAGATAGATAGATAGATAGAGTGAGAGAGAGAGAGAGAGAGAGAGAAGAGTGGGGTTTGAATTGAAGCAGTTGTGGTAAATATTTAAACCACGCTTCTAATAAGATAATGATTTTCGTAAATGCCGCTTTTAATACTTCTGTCGTAAGTGTTCCTTACCTGAGTGCCAGCCCAGGTAAGCCAAACTGAAATCGACAGGCCCGCCCCGGGGAGAACACTCGTCATGTAGAATAATATTTTTCTGAGATTATATTTATCATTTGTAAATTTTGGTAAGTCAGTGATATCAGTTACAAATCACATTTCGATTGGCTGGCGCCATGCCTCACATTAAACGAAATGAACCGTCTGTTTGCTGGAGAACAAACAGTTGCCCAAGCTTGGATTTCTTTCATATGAAACGGCAACCTCCCTCGTTCTCTTAGCAGCACGAGATACCGTCAAAAATAACGGAACTGTTAAGCAATTTTGCATTTGCCAGATTATTAAAAAACTTTTCTTGGGTTTTCTTACTTCATTAATATTATCATTGAAATTTAATAAGCGGCAGCCATGGAGATACGGCGGAGTTATGGTTAACGGCCCGGATTTAAAGATCGGTGTGCCAAGTTCGAATTCCAGTTTCTTACGTGCAAATAGCCTTAGGAAAGGCATGCTGATTTTCTAAGCGTAGCTTAGATGTGGCACAAGGTCGGAGGTTTGGGGAACCCAGTGAGCATCAAACTCACTATTCAGACGTAATTGATCGAACTCACCATTCAGTTGTAAGAGATAATGAATACACGGCGATAGATAGATAGATAGATAGATAGATAGATAGATAGATAGATAGATAGATAGATAGATAGATAGATAAACACACGGAGACAGATAAAGAGACAAAGATTAACACACGGAGATAAATAGATAGAGAGAGATGAACACACGGTGATAGATAGATAGATAGATAGATAGATAGATAATCAACACACGGATATATATATATATATATATATATATATATATATATATATATATATAGATAGATAGATAAAAACGAGAGAGATGAACTCGCAGATATTGATAGATAGATAAAGAGAGAGATCAATACACGGTGATATATATATATATATATTTATTTATATACATAGAGAGAGAGAGAGAGAGAGAGTGAGAGTGAAAGGTGGGCTGCTGTAATTGAAACAGTCGTAGTAAATATTTAAAACACTATTCTATTTTGTAAAAGCCGCTTTTAATATTTCTGTTGTAAATATTCCTTACGTGAGTGCCAGTCCAGGTCCGGGGAGAATACACAAACTTTCTAACCATTACACCACATCGAGGTGTCTTGCGAAAGTTAGGAATCCATTTGTTCTGAAGTTTTGTGTAAAATTTAAATGCGACGTCAATCGCCATCGTCTGAATTCGACTCTTATTGTTCATTCTCCTCACTAAAATCGTCTAATTCTATTCTACTCCCGATAACACTTGGCGTCTTAGTGGCATTATCGCCTTACTGGGGTCGAATTGAAGACACGGTGGTGTAATGGATTGAATAGCAGCTCGGATTGAAGAATCGGAGAGCCGAGTTCGAATTCCAGTCCTGGACTACGACTGGTATTAACCCATCACCCCCACCGCGTCAAGCTGTGGGAAATGAACAGGGGAGACTGAGCCCGTGGGCGGCAACCGGCATAGAAGGACAACTGTGATACTTAACGGGGTATTTACTGTAGCCCATCTGAATTCACCGAATCAGAACATGTACAAGATCAGAAGGTAAGTCTGGTTCACCACCAGGGTATTGTAGTCGTGCTAGTAGTATTGCCTACACCAGAAATCTCACAGAAGCATACCTGTCGGGCTCAGGAAATTATCTGCAATCAAATTTGTCCGCGGCCTATTTAAATACCTGGACTTCACGCTAAAGATTACAATTCTGTTGAAATTTTTAACATTACATTTTTTAATCGGTATCACCCCCATGCAAGGCAGAGAAAGCCGATAAGACACAAGGGTTACTGGATGTGTAAGAATTAGGAACAGAAACATTAATAATGAGCGGGAAGAGAAAAGAGTAATCAGGAGAACAGCGATTGATATTGTATTTAAACTTTTGCACATTAAAATTGGCTAAAATCATGGAGCCGGAAGAGAGTTCCATAAGCAAGAATAGAAACTGTTATCATAGAACTTACAGCTACATCTAGCCAAATCAACTGTCAGTTGATGAGATCTCGACGCCAGTCAAGTACTGCCATTAAATTCATAAAGTCTAGGTAAAGAGAGATATTTATATGTGAAAATACAAAAAGTAGCACAAGGCCAAAATGGGGGATGAGGAAGAAAGGATAAGCTTCTTTTGTCTTGATATTAAACTTAACTAGACACGTTCACTGACCCAAACATACCACAATATTCTGTCAGTCAGTTATGTGCCATGCGTGATACATGCTTAGGCGATCATGTATCTTACGATACATGACTGATGAAGCAGATTTTTTCCCACAGTTGGATGCCATTTCTTTCTGCAGTAGACCAGTTGCCGTTCAAGACTATAGAACCCGGTCTGTCTTTCTATTTAGCCATAACTGGGGGGAGAAGAAGAGGATTCGTACCTTTCTCAAGGGTATTGGCACGTAAAAAGCATTCATACCATTCTTACAACATCCACCATAATGCCTCAATGTCCCCATGCAATTCCTAACTAGTCCCTATATGTACAGTTCATGTCTGGGTGGGGGATAAAATAACAATTTTAAAAATCTAAACCCCAATAGCGAATAGCGATATTTATTTCTGTTGAAATACAGAAAATATGGCAAAAGTCTAAAGTGAGGAATGTGGAAGAAAAGAAGATCTTCTTTTGTCTTGACATTAAACTTAGCTATCCACAATCACTGACCCAAACACACCTCAATATTGCTAACACCAAAAAAAAAAACGAATTCTTACTTACTATTCTTACAACATTCACCATAATGTCGCAATGTCTCTATGAAAGTCACAACTAGTCCTTATGTGTATAGTTCATGTCTGTAGGTGGGCGAATAAAATAACAGTTTTAAAAATCTAGACCCCGATAGCGAAGAGCGATATTTATTTCTGTTGAAATACAGAAAATATGACACAAGGCTAAAATGGGGAATGAGGAAGAAAGGATACTCTTCTTTTGTCTTGACATTAAACTTAGCTAGCCACAATCACTGAGCCAAACAAACTACAATATTCCTAACACCAAAAAAAAAAAAAAACACATTCTTACTTACTATTCTTAATACATCCACTATAATACCTCACTGTCTCTATGAAAAACCTAACTAGTCCCCATATGCACAATTCATTGTCTGGGGAGGGGAATAAAACAATAATTTAAAACGATTACAGTGAAAGTATTTATAGAAACTTCGGGATTTCAACAGTGATGTGTTCCCTAATGTCTCAATACCTTATTAGATCTTTCAGTATTTGAATCTGTGTACAACGTTGTTTGGAAATGTTTCGAGTGTTACATGGTTCGGAATCTTTATATTCTAAAACTATCAAGGAAACTATTGATATCCGTGTATTTTATTACAGGCTAAATCTACGGGCGGCCATCTCCACCGAATGAATTGTCGACAACTATTACACCTGACACGCCGCTAAAATGGCGATATCGTAAATCGTCAGTAATTCAAAGGTTCAAAGATATTTTGTTTCTTGTTATCAAAGACAAATTCTGTTTTACACCTAGACAGATGGGTACTGAAAAGCTTCCCTGCCTGCCTAGGAGGGATTTTACAAAAAAATATATTTAATTTAATAGCAATAGGAATGGTTGGCTTTTAACCACAAAATAAATCTACATTGGCATCTTTGGAAGATAACGTTTTTAAGGTAAGTATTTTTTTGTAATTATAGTGCTCAACATTAAGGGATAGAGAATTAATAGTAATAAATAAATTTAAATTTTCACTTATCTCATACTTACTCTGAGTTTCACGGAGATTACTTCCATCGGTCAGTGAACTTGAAATTTTTTCTTTTATTTTAAAACTCAGTCCACTGACGCAGTTTTTCTGCTCAGATGAATATTTGAATAGTACACACTTTTATGTCAAACGCTATTTTGCCAGATTGCGGCTTATTAATAAACGATATATTAATAATAAATATAGATGTTTTCTTGAACGGTAAAACAACTCTGAGTTTCATGCACAACGTAATCTTCAGGCGTTGAATTAAAATGACCGTAATTACATATGAATTTTGATACATATACTGGATTATCGAAATAGTGAAGCTCATATTATTTTCGAGGTTTATGCGCATATCTGTGTACGTATGTATGTGTACACACACACACACACATATATATATGCATATATACACATACATACGTACATAATATATATATATACTTACATACATATACATATGAGAGTGCATATATATATATATATATATATATATATATATATATATATATAAATAATATTAAATAATTACAATTATTAAATATTTACAATAACTCATCTCAGATATATATATATATATATATATACGTGTGTGTGTGTGTGTGTGTGTGTGTGTGTGTGTGTGTGTGTGTGTGTGTGTGTGTGTGTGTGTGTGTGTGTGTGTGTGTGTGCGTGTGTGTGTAGTCTTGGTTCTAACGCTTGGTCCCAAACACATTAGTTAGATTGCACCAACCTATTAATTTTTATTTTATTTTTATTTCCACCATTGCATTATATGTCCATCCAGAGTTTTAATTTTGTTATTTGATATTACTATGATATTTTATTACTATGATATTTTATTACTATGATATTTTATTACTATTATATTTTATTACTATGATATTTTATTACTATGATATTTTATTACTATTATATTTTATTACTATGATATTTTATTACTATGATATTTTATTACTATGATATTTTATTACTATTATATTTTATTACTATGATATTTTATTACTATGATATTTTATTACTATGATATTTTATTACTATGATATTTTTGTCAAAAATAAGAGTTACCCCCCGTGATATATTGTTTACACTTTTGAATCCAAATTTAAATTCAAATAATTAAGAAATCCATTTAATTTTTTATTTCTTCGCCTTTCGAAATTATGAATTTAAATGATAAAAATTATTATTAGTTCATCCTAATATTTTCAACAGCAATTATTAAATAAACAAGTTTTAACACAGAATTTTGAATCGGCCAGATTGCATTTGCACTTGAAGATTGCAGCAACTGCATGAAACTCGGATTCGTGCTATCGACGTTGGATATTATGTACATTCACTAATATATATATATATATGAGGATCTGTTTACTTCGCCATCCAGTGTAAAATATATATGGCCTGACGATTGCGTCTAGCATGAAACAGCTTGTGGCCTCTAATTGTTGACTTCAATGTTCACTTTTATATTTAAACACACCCTATCTCTGATATTGAGCACTTTATCCCATAAATACACCTTAAGACTTGATGAGGGTGAAAAGAGTATCTCTGAGCTTTGGTTAGCAATCCTTTTAGTGTGGTTTCACGATAAAAAAGACTTCCAATGGGAAGGAAAACTCATGACAGCTTAACCCGTTCATTATATTACATATGTCTGCCGAGAGGCGTTTACTGGCGGATATTGACTGTGGTCCGGAGAGGTTAAACTCCGCGATAATAACACATGAGGACTCGTTCGGAGTTTCCGTGGCAAGTCTTTTGCACCGTTACTTTTTTATTGACAGATTCAAAAAAGAATGAATGGTCCGACACAATCCTTCACCACTTGAAACAAATCATTGTGTTGGTTTTCTGACAACTACATCTAATTAGTTCCACTACGCGATGTTGCCTCGCTCTGCCTTTTTTACAAGTACTTTCACGGTAATTGCTGCGAGGAGCTGCTTTCGCTTGTCCCTAGGTCTCGTGAATTTAAACGTCCCACGAGGCTGGCATCCCGCTCCCACCCCTACACCGTGGAAACTGTTAGATGTAGACGTCTCTTCTACTCCAATAGCTTCATGCCTCGCACATCTCGCCTGTGGAAGTCCCTTCCCTATTACTGTTTCCCTGACAAATACAATCTCCAACGGTTTAAGTGTAGCGTCAATCGACATCTCCAGTTGCCTTGATCTATCCACTTCCCTTCTCCACATCCTTTCATCTTTCATTCCTATCTGCTCTCGCTCCAAATCTTCTGTAACCCCCTTGCCTTGATCGACCCACTGTCTTTCTCTTTCTCCACATCCTCTCCTTTACCATTCCTATCTGCTCTTCCTCCAACCCTTCTTTAACCCCATGCGTGATAGTGGCCTCCAGCCTTGCTTGGGGTGATACGCGTAAAATATATATATATATATATATATCCGGCTACTGCGAAAAACTCTACGAAACAACATGAACTTCATCTTATCACTTGGAATGTACGAACTCGCCAGGACATTAACTCAACACCAGAAAGAAAAACACCTCTGGTCGCATTGGAGCTAAAGATGTACAACATTGATATAACTGCACTGAGAAGTAAGCATCAGTCGACTACGTGAAACGAGAAAGCAAAATAAGACATCAAACTGTAGTCCTGCTGCACTTGACACAATACATTCTCCTGTACTGTTTGTGGTCTTTTGTGCAATTCTCGAGCCGATCTCAAAAGTCATGCCCGTCATAGGCAGATAATTAGTTCATGGCAGATAATTAGTCGATAGTCATCAGAACCCCATATGTCGAAGTCGATGGGAGAGTTCATCATATATATATATATATATATATATATATATATATATATATATATGGATAAAATAACTGAAAAAAATCCGGTGTTTTTTTTTGCGAAAGTATTTATTTCTATGTTTTTATATATATTTAATATTTCAGACCACCTCGGTCCTTCCTCAGAAATGAATTGAATTACTGTATTACTGTATTTGGCAGTTTGTTTACACTTTACAGCGTTCGTCGTGAGACGCGGACGCCACGTGATGTGGAATGCAACTATGTTTGAATTTTTTAACGTAAATCTAAATTTTAGATGTTGTTTATATATATATATATATATATATATATATATATATATATATATATATATATATATATATATATATATATATATATATATATATATAACGTAAATCATTCAAACGAAAAACAAATACTGAAGCTAATTATATGGCAAGAATCACTCTCGCAAACAATATTTAATAATAAAATACAATCAACTTCGAATCCGGAATTTATAAACAAGGATCATACCATTCATTAACGGATTCGAAGTTGATTGTATTTTATTATTAAATATTGTTTGCGAGAGTGATTCTTGCCATATAATTAGCTTCAGTATTTATTTTTCGTTTGAATGATTTACGTTACATAAATTGAATACGCACTACATAATTGATATTAAAATAACCTGATCCTAAGTGCGAATTCCTGATAATAACTGTGACATTTACTCTAACTATTGAACAATTTAGTTCATGCCACCTTTCTTCAGTACAAGAACGCACAATTTTCAAATTTAAAAAAAAATTTCAACCTCAGCGTCGCGACTGCACGCTCCAAAATTATTCTTACATTTAACAATATCTCATTGCTAAAAAAACACTCTTTCGGCCTGCACTATCTTTCGATGTCTCATTACTACCTGGAATTTAACAAAAACACACTGAAATGTCTACCTGATGATGGTCGTTCGAAACGACTGAAAGCTAGGCGATTGTAAATTACTGGTGAGTTAACGATTTATTTAGATTTAAAAGCATAATACAACCTCTTTTTACGACAAAGGGGGTTATAAGATTTGTGATAGCTAACCGCAGGAATAAACTAAAGCGGATATAAATGGTTACATAAATTATACAAACCAAACAATGCAGTTTTCTAAGAAATAAAAATAGGGTGAGGAGGTAATTTGACAAAATGCTAAACAAGTTATATACTTTGTGAATTTCCTGCATAAAATGTTTTTATAGTAGATTAATAGCTTCTTTAAGAAACCAGTAAATAATGTAAATATATAGAATTACTTGGTAAATTAATATGCAACTATGAAATAAAGATGCTTCATATAAGATGTTAACCAATCAATGTAAAATGTCAAAAACAGACCCCAAATACCAATAAATCTGTACAACTACAACCAGAAAATTAAATCCAGATTAATCTTACAAATAGAAAGATAAGATAAAGTTGGAATTGTACTCTATTTGTACCTGGATATATATATATATATATATATATATATATATATATATATATATATATATATATATATATATATATATATATGCGCTGAAATGTACCTACAGGAATTAGTAACTCATAGACCAAATGTGACGATCGGGACTGAAATGATATACTTTCTATAAGGTCTGTTGTACCCTACATCCTAAATATTTTACAATTACAGACACTTTCTTCACAATAGAATTTAAGATTCAACCTTTAGGAGGTTGCCTATTGATTATAAAAATATCTTCCCCTCACCACAATATGCGCTATTTGTGAATATACCGACCAGATAATGAAGTCAGTGTACCTGTAGGGTAAGGCTATTCAAGTTAGAAATACGATACACGGCACGAAATCAGATCTGACATGCTAATTTACAACGCTGTCATACGTACGTTTCTAGATGTTTTTGGCATTGTTCCTTCCTTCTAAAATTTGACTTTGATTGGCAAATTGGATGGACTACTTTTCGTCTCCTTTTAATCATTATTCTCGAGTATTGAAACAATTTGAATTACTCTCAAAGATCGTGCTGTTTCTATTGTACGTTGACACGAGAGACATTTCAATTAACTTCATTCAAAATTAACAATTTTTTGGCAGTTGTCTTATAAATGTTCGTCTGAAAAGAAATGTCAAATTTGGCTCTTCCTTAAACATAACAGAAAACAAAATATTTTTGGCAGAAAATAAACAGCATTTACGACGTACTCTTTTTATTGTAAAAAAGATGAAAACGCTACACTTGGGCAACGAACATTTGTGCACTCTGTTAAGAAGGTTCTGTGAAAGAACAAGCGTGTCAAATGTAGTTTTCCAAGTTTCGTGCTGGAGATTCCTTGATAAATGATGTCGCCACGGTCGGGTAGACCGGACGAGATTGAGAGGAGTTAAAGCAGTACATTACCTTGGGATAACGGGATTCAATAAAAAATAAAATAAAATAAAATATTAAAAAATCCAAGTTCTAAGTCATTTGCATCATTTGAATGTGTCAGTTACTTTGAACCGAAAAAAAGACAATCTAGACTCTATTTCCGTGACGGCTAAGGTACTACAACAAGGGAAGATTTTAGCTGGCGATGAAAAGTTGGCATTTTAAAATAATGTATCAGAAAGTTGGC
Organism: Acanthosepion esculentum; assembly: GCA_964036315.1. Classification (NCBI taxonomy): domain Eukaryota; kingdom Metazoa; phylum Mollusca; class Cephalopoda; order Sepiida; family Sepiidae; genus Acanthosepion; species Acanthosepion esculentum. Next base: position 35,805,420 of record OZ038501.1, read on the forward strand.
CGAAAATAACGGAACAAGATAATATAGTGTTCAATAAAATTCGTTTGGAAAAGCAGAAGTTTTATAAAAATTATTCTTATCCTATTGTTAAAATTCTTCACCTCCTGCTTAGTTCCACACCCCACTGGAGAACAGGGCCACAACAACAACACGCATTTTACGGTATGGTGATGCCAGCTCACACCTAACCGTTTTGATTTCAGAGGGGCCCTTTCCCTAAACTGGTTGCTTACCAAGGTTACATAGTTCAGTCTAACTTGTTTTTTAATCCATAGCTGGGGTGGAAGAAGAAAAGTATCTTTTGTTTTTTAATCATTTCACCATCAATCAAGGCAATAAAGCCACTAAAGCACAGGGGGTTACTGAATGTAAGATAATATGAGAAAGATAAAACACTATTAAGAAGAGAGAAGAATAAAAGAACAGGAATTAAGAAAATAGAAGGTAAAGTTTGATATTGCATTTACATTGTTTGTCTTTGATCCTCCTTGGTACACACAGCTGGCGGAGCGGCCATGTTTATACTGTAACAGCAACAAGAAAACAGGTTCGAACAAGCTCAAACTTCGATCACGTGGCCACAATAGTACCAACTATTAGCACGCATGAACAGAAGGCAGTGTGACAAAGCTAATATGTTTTTACGAAAGTACGGATAATTTTTAAACTACTCTCTTATTTTAACAAATAGACCACAAAGATACTAGCTTTCTTTGTTAGAGAATCGCTCCAGAGAGTGTAGATAGATTTGAAATCTTACAACTCTAACATACCTGAGTGGCCGCACCTAAAACTCATGATTTCCAGGATCAGCGTCTGTTCTTTGCTCCAGTCGGCTTTTACAGATCGCTCTCCCTCCTGGGGCAATACGCCCACCCAATTCCTTACCCAGAGATGGAACATTATGGGTGGTAAGGCCCATTCAAACTGACTGAAATCACTTATAACCAATTCAATTTATTGGGTGTGGTGCGTCCTAAAAGCACCAATACTCATAAACCTGTCAGGAAATATTGGCAACGGGTGAGGTCAATTAACCACAACCTTCCTAAAATTAACAGAATTCATAAATTAATATACCTATACCGGGTGTAACAGCAAAATTGTCCAACTCGTGTAAAAGCATAATTACTCATCCCACAAAATGTTTAATATCTAAAAAAAAAAATAAAAATAAAACACTGAACTAATTGAGTTTCTTTTTTCCAGGTTTTCAGATAAACCTTTAGCCATCTTGACAGCATTTGTAAGAATCACTGAAAAACCCTTAGAGCTATTCAGCTAAAAAGAGAGCAAATTAAAATTGTTTTGTGTCAGACCAACTGTCTTCCCAACTGAGCAATGGTGAGAGGAAAAAGATCATTCAGACCCTCAGTAATGGTGCCAACAATCATACTCTGGCTGCTATCTCTCAAAGAACTTCTCAATAACCATCAAGAGAACGGTGTATGTTTAAAAAAAGAGAGAATAGTAAAGAGGAAAACTGGATCATGAGGTCACAGCAGGAAGAGGGATCATCATTTGAACTTAGAGCTAAAAAGACCAATTAGAAAAGATCTAACTCAATCCATAAGACATTTGGCACGTGAGAAAGCAGTTTCAGCTATGACAGTCCAAAGAGCAATGGAAAACAACTTGAAAATAAAAACGTACGTGAAACCTGTGAGCCACCTTTCTACTTCAGGACAGAAAGTTAGAATGTTAGAGAGGGAGAAGATTATCTTGAAAAAGTTGGAAAATGATCCTGGAATATATATATATATATATATATATATATATATATATATATATATATATATATATATATATATGAACTTTATTTCAATCCTTCATGAACTTCCGATTCTTAGCTATGATTAATTAATGAACATGTCATTTTCGTTTATGATCGATTTCATCACGATACTTTTGTTAAGCTTAGAGAGTGATTATACATTGTTATTACTCAAAGCAGAATTCAATAGTGTTACAAAATCCACGGAGAATTAATTATTTTTAAGATACAACGGTTCAAATCTTAATCTAACAATTGCACAATTTTGCTGTTACACCCGTCATATATATATATATATATATATATATATATATATATATATATATATATATATATATGGGGGGGGGTTCATGTATTTCTATAAAATCATCTGCTCACATGCGTGTTTAAGGCAAGTATGATAAAAAAATAAAAATTTTGTGTCGATGAATTTTAATGATTGACTTTTCCAAATTACGAATAATCCTTCTCAGACAAGGAGGAAATTCAGTCAGAAATTAACCGAAGTTCATTTCGGAACAAAAATCCAGGAAATACAGTCTAAACCTTCGATTTTCCTGTACTAGTTCAATTTCCTGCCTTGTTCACTTTCGCTCAAGAACCGATCTCTTTTTACCCCACTGATTGATTCTTTACGGCTTATCAAACCTTTTCAGGTTATTTCAAGCCCCCGTAATATTTTTAGATTGTAAGCATCTTTTGGTAGCGGTGGAAGGGAGATAATAGTTATTTAGTGATACCAATCTTACTAATTAACCCATGGCAAGATATCGACAGTCAACAATTCCGACGAAGTCTCGTCCAAAAACGAAATCAACTTTCTAACAAACAGATTGAAATAATCGTAAAGGATGCTAATAAAGCAAAACAAACTTTGAAGTCATCCACAACAATCCTCAGACATCAGGAATCAACTGAATCTTATGAAGCTAAACCATGATCCCTCCTGGAAATCTATAACTCAAAAGAAACTCAACAATTTATGTCACAACACTCACTAGTTCTACGACTCTCACCAATAGTCTCTACCTACCCTGATGATGGGAGATGATAGTAGAATCATACCTATCCCAAGTGTATTTGCTATTTCTTATTTCAAGCTTGTGCGTATACATGCATATATAGCTATATACATGCACATGTAATTCTGTGTATTTAGGCAGTAAATTATTCTTTACGCCAAATATGATTAGAATCAACAAATAATTTGTGTCGATTAATTCTAATGATTGGCTTTTCCAAACAAGGAGCCAAGGAGGAAATTCCGTCAGAAATTGTCCAAAGGTAATTTCAGAATAAAAATACAGGAAATATTAAATTAAATAGTAATATAAGGAAAAATATTCGTGAATATGAAAGGATTATGATAAAAATAAGCAGATATAATGTTTGTAATTTATTCAATAAACATGCCTAAATACACACACACACACACACACACACACACACACACACACACACACACACACACACACACACACACACATCCGTTAGGACTTCATCGGACTGAGTTTGTTCACGTTGTTGTGACTACACTTCCCCATGAACAAGAGACGCTGGTAATTTCAAAAGGTTTTTCAAAACTTTTTGCCAAGTATATATATATATATATATATATATATATATATATATATATATATATATAAACGATTATCTGTGTGAGAATATATTGGTTGCGTCAAAAATAATTTCCGTTTTCATATATCAATTTCATTCTTCCAAAAATTAAGTACAATGACATTTTATTCAATTATACGAGATGGTATCCAAAAGCTACCGAACCAGTTATGTTTAAAAACAAAACTAATATATTTTCCTTTAACATCAACGCCTTCGATATAGTCACCTTTTGCTGCAATACACCGGTCCCAGCGTTCCTGCCACTTTTTGAATCTGGCCTGGAAGTCGTTTTCCGTAAGCACGTGTCGAAGACCTTCTGCTATTCGCTCTGGATATCGGCAACGTTTGAGCTGCATTTTCGGAAGAAATAGAAGACCTATGGTGCTAAATCTAGCGAACAGAGAGCTTAATGGAAGCGATGCAATGTTGATTTTGGCTAGAAACTCACGAGTGAAGAGAGCTTGATGACGGTGCATTGTTGTCGTGCAATAAACCAATTCTTCGCGCGTCACAGACCCGATCGCTTTGGCCGAACGTACTTCCCAAACGCCTCAAAACGTTGCAGTAGAAATCTGAATTGACGCTCTGGACCTGGGCGACGAATTTCCGATGCACAATATCACGGATGTTGGAAAAAAAACAAAACAAAAAAAAACGATGGGCATGCTCTTGCATCACAAAATCGCATGGTACAGCATACACGTGATTACAAAAACACAAATTTCATAACTTGATTAGTGAACACAGCGATGTCACCCGGAACACTGGTGCATGATTGTCACTGCTTGCTCTTGCTGTGCTCAACTGTGTGTTGACATCTGTTGGCGCGCAACATTCAGGAAACATTTTGATACCACCTCGTAAATTCAAAATTATCTTTTGGCTAATAATCCGCTGTTTTTTGATGTGCAAAAAGCTTTTGACGAACTCTTGAATCTGTTTTGATTTAGAGAAAGTTTTCCCCAACAAAGCATTTTTGCAACGATCGGAAAAGGCAGTAATCGTTTAGTACAATATGGCGGGTGGAGCTGATTGAACCGAATTCCAAAATTTTCATGGACCAACCAAATTCGCTTACGCGCAAATATCCTTCAGAAAGATATGAATCCATCTGTTCTCCCCTCAACTATGGCAAATTGAGCTCCCTGAGGTTGGCAATCAGTCTAGGAGAAGGGTAACTCTGAAGACAAAACCGTATTTGGCTCTGGCGCTGTGATAGAGATAGATTAAGCAATATATATATATATATATATATATATATATATATATATATATATATATATATATATATATATATATATATATATATATATATATTCTGTCTTAAGATATATATACATATATATATATATATATATATATATATATATATATATATATATATTATCCCTCACCGCTAACACGACTCTGAGTTTCATGCAGGACTCAATCTTCAGCTGCTGAATATAGGCTGACCGCTACACAATTTTGAATTAAAATATACCTGGTTATCACAATGTTGGCGTGATTATATATTATGCTAGGATTAAGGCTTTTTTTAAATTTTAAATTTTAAAATAATATTTGGCAATGAAAATAAACGTTATTTATATATGTATGAAAGAAAATTTAAATTCCAACATTTGAGTGGGAAATATTCAGAATTTTTTTAAATTGTATAATTAAAGGGAAAATACTTGTTCTCATTAAAACATGAATATTTATTTAATAAGAATATATTAAAAATAAACTGTAATTATTATTAAAAATAATTAAAAAATTTAAAAACTAATTAAAATAAAAAATAACAGTTAAAATTTTTAAAAAAATTAACAATCTTTTTAGTGTTGTTGAATGGTTAACTTTTTTATGCATTAAATTTAAAAAAAATATCTTCCGATATTAGTTTTGACATTACGGTTAAAAGGTGGATTGAATCATATAATGTTGCGTTTACGGTGTTTCTGTTTATTTCTAAATACTTTAAATTTACTTTAAGTTGACTTAGTTCTAAAGCTTTAGGTTTATCATATATTTCCTTATTGCTGGAGTTTCTGCATCGTCTAACTTGGACAGATTTATGTAAATTATCTAGGTTTTTATGGTAATGGTTTACTAACCTATCTATGGTTATATTATACAGGGTTATTAAAAAAGAATGAACCGATTTCATTACGCAATATTTTATTAAGAAAAAGCTCCAGCCAAGTCATAAGTATTCTACTAACAATCAACTTTTATTTCTTGTCTTACAAGTTTTCAATGCGGCCATCACCTGCAGCACCAGCATGTGTTCAGAGAATTCCTCCCAGAGGTGTATCAGCATATCATGATTCACTGAGTAGATCGCTGCTGTTTAAGTTCATCGAGGCTAGGGCGTAACGGTGGAATATAAACGTATCCCCACAAGAAAAAAATCACACACGGAGAGGTCTGGGGATCTTGCAAGCCAAGCACAAAGAGCAAGGTCTCGGTAGGTGCCTGAATGAGGCATAGTCTGTAAGGTTTCAAATGTAGACTTCTTAGCACATGCCAGATAATGGATTGAGAGATTGCAAGCTCACGTCTAGCTTGATTTGTGGACTTCCCTCAAACGCAGCTCGAATTCTTGCCACTTGTTCATCCGAAACTCGTGGTCGTCCTGGGTTTTTTTTCTTTTACACAGACACCCACTCCCTTGAAACTCTTTAAACCACAGTCGAATGTTCTCAGGAGAGGGCGGATTAATTGCCTTCGAAAAGCGCGTTGCACCGTGATAACCGTATTTGTTTTCGCGATCTCGAGAACGCAGAACGCCTTTTGCTGAGGGTTCGCCATTCCAGGAGTGAACAAACAACTGAATGTTACCGGAGACTACAGCGCCCCATGTAACAGCCATTCAAAACTTAGAAAACTCCTCTTTCAATTGGTCACTGACTAATTCCATGACGATGCTTGAGAACTGATGCAATGCCTAATGAAATAGGTTCATTTTTTTAATAACCCTGTATATTATCCTTTGTGTATGGTTTATAAAACCCACTATTTGGGTATAAGGTTACATCGAGAAAGTTGATCACTTTTTCATTGATAGTGGTGGTAATATTTAGTTCGTGATATATATATATATATATATATATATATATATATATATATATATATATATATATATATATATATATATATATATATATATATTACTGTAAAAACAAAATTACCTCAGCATGAGAATAGTCTATTTCTGGCTAAGCTGAAACCAGCTGTCTTCATCTCTTAAGTGTTTGCTTGTAAGGGAGGGATTAGAAATTATTTTCAATATCAGTTCCCCTCCGAGAGACGCCTTGTTTATGATAAGGGGCTTATGTTGGTGACTGGGGTGCCTGAGGTATCTCATTACGGGGAAAGTAGTTCGGGATTGGAGTTTATTTATGGCTAGAGCATTTCGATGTCTGTAACGAAATTTCAACTAAATTTCGGTTACTACTATGGTGTGCTCCGTATGCTAGCAACAAGTGTGGATTATATAGCAACGGACCTATTACCTGTATGTGTATATATATATATATATATATATATATATATATATATATATATATATATATATATATATATAGGAAGAGAGAGAGAAGAAGAAGAAGAAGAAGAAGAAGAAGAAGAAGAAGAAGAAGAAGAAGAAGAAGAAGAAGAAGAAGAAGAAGAAGAAGAAAATAAACAGCTCCGAGAAGAGTCTGATACAGATAGACACAGGGAAAAAAGTGCTCGATAGCATATTAAATAGCAGCGGCTTAATATATTTTACAGACCGCCAGATGATTGCGGAAAACGTATGAAACTGGCAGTCGTGGCCGGTCACTGCTAACCAATTATGTTTATCAATCATCATTATCATTATCATCATCGTCATCAGTCCATGGCCTTCTTCAATCGTTGAGGTTGGGGAACCTGAAGGCAGAAAAATACTTTCATTTTTCTTCCTGATGATCCTGCCGCGGGCTTTCAGTTAGCTTCTTGGCACCCATCACCTCTCCAAGCTCTTGCCTGTCAGACGAATACCACAAAATATGGTGCGGTTTGCCCTCGGCCCTTACAACTCTCACTGAACAAGAGTTTTGCAAGGATCCTAAAATGGATTCTGTAAATATTGCATTTATAGCATATCTATCTATCTATCTATCTATCTATCTATCTATCTATCTATCTATCTATCTATATATATATATATATATATATATATATATATATATATATATATATGTGTGTGTGTGTGTGTGTGTGTGTATGTGTGTGTGTGTGTATGTGTGTGTGAATTTTATATATATGTCGTAAACACTGACAACATATTATGAAATGGATGTAAATATAAAAGTGAACATAGAGGTGACAGTCTGTTTTATGCTAGTGCAATCGTCAGGCAACTCGATTGCACTAGCATGAAACAGACTGTCGCCTCTAAGTGTTGACTTCTATTTCACTTTTATATTTATATATATATATATATTTCAGGGAAGTGTGCTCAATATCAGACATAATTTATAGATATATAAAGTTTTCAACATTGCTTTATGCCTGTCAGTTTGAGACAATCTAATAAGCGGGCTGTACACATCGCTTTCTTTACAATAAATGCCGCTCCGTCTTGGTGCTTCTTCTCATCTCCAGAAAACCATATGTGGAAAAGAGTTCTTCCTCATTCGGATCCGCCCTACGTTTACAAAAGTCAAGGGGATGATGATGATGATGATGATGATGATGATGATGATGATGATGATGATGATGATGATGTCGCTACGGGATTAAGTGGGCAGATCATCTATAGAAGACACTAATGGAGTAGTGTCAACTGATCCGCAGGTCGCTTGAGACATCAAACTGACAGTCGCCATGAATTAATTCCCATGTTTGCAACCCTCAGTCTCTCTCTCTCTCTCTCTCTCTCTATCTATCTATCTATCTGGAAACCATCATTAACTCAAATGCTAAAATATTTATATGCATATAATAAAGCTATTAAATCCAGTATGATAGATCTGCAATTACCCCCCAACTCCCATATTGATTTGCTTCTTCTCACCGCATGAACAAAATGGAAAATATGACACTCGCTAATTTCTTCCAAGGCGTTTCTTTAAATAACTGAAACATTTAATTCAAGTATGCTAAAATGACAAATGGTATTGTCAGCGGAAATATTAGCTGTTTCCTTATAAGGAAACATTCAGTATTCGTTGATCAAACACCCAGTGTTACATTCAGTCGGTAGCACCTCTGCATGGTGTAATGGTTAGCAAGCTTGTCTCGATAGATCAGCTGACGACTGAAAAGTGAGTTCGATTCTCACAACATACCCCATACTTTCGGCCTTGCGCTATATCTAAAGTACACTTAGAAGATCATTCGCCACAACTGCTGTATGTTAACGCGATAATTCTCGTGTTACATTCGATTGAAATTTATAACATCTTTCTCTTGAATTAATATTTTAGGAAAATATGTTTCTCAAGTCTGGTGGCTGTTATCGCTCTTTCCAGTACTGACGGCAGTTTCCTTTCTCACCTTTTGTTTAAAGTAGTATGGAACATGTTGATTATGTCATTATTTTCTCTTTGAGTCACTTTCGCTATTCCCTTTTAGTTGTTGTTATTTGACTATTGCGGCATGTGCTGGCTTCCTTACTTAACCTAATTCAGTAGTAGCAGCAGCGGAAATAATCCGCGGGGTACAACGGGAAGGCCCAGAAGTCATAAAATCCCTGACAGAGACCTATCCGACATTTTCCCACTTTTCATTTTCAGCTACGTCTACCTTCAAGGCCACCTTTTTTCCATCTTCCTTTTCAGTGGCCTCTAGCTTCATGGCCATCAATCTATTCCCATTCAGCGGCCTCAACCTTCAAGCCTAGCGCGAAGGGTTACTCAACCCTTGCTACAGAAGACTAGACCTGTCCTGGCAGCCTGAATTCAGATTTCTCTTTCCTCCTGTGGGTACAGGCGAAGAAATCTCCCTACGAAACAACTGCCCAAACAAAAAAAACTACACTCAAACGTTTCTGCAGAAGATTCGTACCAGTCCTAGCAGTTTCACACTCAGATGTTCGTTCCTTCCGTGGGAACAAGTGGAGAAATCTCTCACAACAAAACATCTGATCAAAAACTTTGTTAACTCTGAAAGCCCACTTATTTCCAGCCAAATATTATTTTGCACTCTCTTTCAACCAGAAAAAGAAGCTGTTGAACAGTTATTTCGTGGTTTGGGTTTTGTTCATTCCGCTTTCACTACGGAACATATACACACTCGCAACTGGGAAAAAATTCCTACAATAAGAAACTATGGTCTATGTGAGCGGAAATGAGCGAATTTGTTGGCTTGCGATGACAGTTTTGTTAAAAGAAGTCTGTGATCAGCTTCAAGTTAAGAGCCGTATACTCTAAAACCTGTGAAATTGCCTAGGCTAATAATTCCAGCCAGACCCATTACATTCGCTTACGTGCTAATACCCTTGGGAAACGTATTACCCTATGGGTAAATAACAGGACAGACTGGGTTCTTTAGCTTTGGGTGGCAACACGTCTAGGAGAAGGTAACTCTGAATTCAAAACTGTATGTAGCCCTGGCGTAGCACATACTATAAAGAACAGACCGTTCGCATTGGCGCGACGATCCCGACTACGACCTGGATGGATAGCATCTACTTTGTACGGCTGTGTAGGATTTTTTTCATCTTGCAATTAGAGTGTATTTGACTGCAGGTAGGTTGATATGTTTTGGGTTAGTTGAGTAAGTATTATGTACTTGTTGTTTTCTATTAATATTATAGCGTGTCTTATTTGTTCATCAACAATGCAATTAGGAAAGTCATTATTAATGAGAGTTTGTTTAATGTTTTTTGATTCCACGTAGAAAATATTTTTCGTGGAAGAGTTAACTTTTGCACGGTTTATTAAATCTTTCTCTAATAGTCAGGACATTCACTTTTATACTTGAGAGTGCCCGTGCACCTATACTAGTTGCTGTTTTATGTGGGGAGATAATAAATGTATTATTATTGGTGTCTCTCAGTATGTCAAGGAAAGGAATTCTGTTGTTATTGTTAAGTTCATATGTGAACTTAAGAACAGAGTGGTTTGTAAGTTTTTTTTGTAGTCGATATTTTTAACTAAGAATATCGTCTACATATCTTAAGTAGATGGAGGGTTTCTTGGTGGTACTAAATATATTATTTTCAAGGTTAACCATGTAGAAGTTACTAAATATTGGTCCGAAAACTGAACTCATGGAAACGCCATCACGTTGTGCTAGCGGGGTAATGTATAACGGCTCGGAGTTGTTAATCGGGGAGCTGAGCTCCAATTCGAGTTGGTTTCGTCATATTCACTTACGCACAAATACCTTTGGGAAAGATATGAATCCACATCTTCTCCCCACAGCTATGGGTTAATTATCAAGACTGGTATATCATTATTTTCTCCGCCACCCACCAAAAAATTATTACAATCAAATTTTTTTAGGAAATATTTTAAGATAATCTGCAAAGGGTTGATAAGCCGTAAAAATCAATCAATCAATGGGATAAAAAAAGATCAGTTCTTGTACTTCATTTGCACGAAAGAAAACAAGACCGGAATTTGAACTAGTACAGAAAAGTCGAAAGCTTGGACTATGTTTCTGGTCTTTTGTTCCTAGATGAACTACGAACATTTTTGAACATTATATGAGAAGGTTTATTCCTAATTTGGAAAAGTCGATCATTAAAATTAATTGACCAAAAAATATCTACTGTTTTTAATCATATATATATATATATATATATATATATATATATATATATATATATATATATATATATATATATGTGTGTGTGTGTGTGTCTGTGTGTGTGTGTGTGTGTGTGTGTGTGTGTGTGAGAGAGAGAGAGAGAGTAATCTGTCTCTATTTTATAATTTTAATTTCGTGCATGTCCGTTTTTGATTTTGTCGACTGCATATTATAGTAGGGTCAGTTTGGCACCGTCTGTTAGAAAAAGGCCGCCATGACACAATTCACTCCGCCAAAAATTTGGAAACGGAATACTGTACTACTTTGTATTTGCGCCAGATGCACCAATACTAACATTTCAGTGTATTCGAATATCAGTCTGAGGACAGTGCAGAGGATTTGGAAAGAGATGAATGAGTCTAATGGTCGTTACGAAGGTGTTTGGTGTGATCACCAATGATGGCAACGTTATGCTTCCATTCGTATTCCCACAGGGCTTCAGACTCAATACAGAGGCCTACATCAAGTGCCCTGAAGGGGTAGTGCTGCCCTGGGACAATAGAGTGGCTGCTGGAAGACCTATGTCTGGAAACAGGACTCTGCACTATGCGATACAAGCAGAAGAACCCAATCATGACTGTCAGAGAATTTCTACGACCACATCTCCCTTTACATTTGGCTACCTAATTCCCCAGATTCCAACTCCTTTGATTGTTATATGTGGGGTACAGTTGAGCGAGGGACCAACAAAACTTTTTGTAACACCAAATGTTACAAACCCACAAATCAGTCATATTATTTATTATAGTGATTTACTAAGGGAAAAACATTTTAGTTTTTTCATTTTTCCTTCCACATAAACCAGTTATATTATTTTTTTTTATCTCAAGGCGCAATTTAGCCTATAATTAAACTTCCGCGGCACAGTTTAATTATGATGATAAAAAAGGAGTAAAAAAAGAGTAAAAAGGATTTTAAAAGAGGAGTAAAAAAGGAAATAACCTGACGATTGTGTTTAAGCATGAAACAGACTGTCGCCTCTGGATGTTGACTTCAATGTTTGAATTAAATTTTTAATTGTGAAGTGAAAAACGCTACGGTTATGTACTGTACAATTTTTAAGAAAAATTTAATTTTCAGATGAACACAACGATTTTCTCTCAGAAAAATGATGAGCTCAACAATTTTTGTCTTAGAA